>CACKRE030000737.1:8219-29852 GCA_902602495.3 Ectocarpus sp. CCAP 1310/34
ACTGCTGACCCTTGGGGTCCTTCCGGAAGGCTACCCCCCAGGCTGGTGGTGCGCACGTTCCACTATTTATTTATTTATTTGTTTCTGATTCTTTTGTTTTCTTATATGTTATCGCTCTGCTAACCCTTGGGGTCCATTATATTTTCGTAAACCTTTTCTAGGTGCGTTAGCCTGTGACCACGGAAATTGACCGAGTCAAGTGCTCGATTAGTACGGAGAGATTGAGACAGAAGGAGGTACTGGATAGAGAGACCGGGATGGTTTTTAATGTGAAGACAACAACAACAACAACACCGAGTGGCCAACTTTGGCACGTGTTCAGACCAGCTACCACGCATCTCCTCCTCTACAGCTCGCGGAGTTCACTATCTGCATATCACAGAGGGTGTTCGCGTGTGGTTTGCAGACCACGACAGGGCGTAGTGAGGAGAGGCTCGCGATCGGCGACAACTCGCGTGCTAGTTCAAATATTCTGCTGCTGCTGTGTTCTGAGTGGTGGGGCATTTTTTTCTACTTCTTTATTTATTAACGCATACGGAGTGCTGACAACAACGATTCGCATCAACAACATCGCATCAACAACATCGCATCAACAACATTTAGGGTGTGTGTACCAAAACAAAAGCAACACATATTCACGGGGGGCGCACGACCCAGCCTACTGCAGGTACTTTCCGCAGCACGGGTTATGCTGTTGTGATGGTGCGCGCAGAAAAAACTCCCCCCACTCGGGGTCTAGTATCTACATACACGCACACGAGTCGACTCCGGTGTTCGACGCGTGCCTCGAACAAAGGCGACATTTGCTCCATCGAGACACACGGCAAACTCAGTGCCAGTGCGTCCAAAACCGCAAGACACCGCGAGGCATGCGTGGGGAGCGTGACTCTCACCTCGCTACGGCCCGTTCGTCGCTCTCTGTGCTCGCCTTCCCTCTCTCGATATCTCTGGGTGGCAAGTACAGCCCTGATGTGGACCGCGAGAGCACAGCCGCCGCCTAGCGCGCTGCCTGTCCTCGGTAGTTGTCGTTGCTATTGTCAGCGATCGGCGTGATTGTGCTCTTTTACTGCTTCAGAGTGTGGTGTGATTGGTTAGCCACCCGGACGCCGAGACGATGCCAGAATTGACCAATCGAGAGGCCGAAATTCGTGAACATTTTATTGATATAATGGCGACACATAATTTCGGCCCGCCGATCACCGCCTTGAAATTATTGTGCTCCCCCTTTTGGCTGCGTTGCATTGTCAAAGAATCCGGCGGACCGCGCAAAACCGGAACGAATTCCCCGGAAATATTATTTACTGTCAGGACATCGATCACAATGTTCACCCGAAGTAAAATATTCGGCGTATTCCTCAAGAGAAACCTATTGTTGTGAAATAATTCCCGACGACCGAATGGGTCTTTCTATTGTTCAACACTTGTCCATCGCGAATATCACCCAACCGATCGGCGCGGAGATATTGAATTATCCGTAAATGGTCGAGCTGGATTTTGCCTCCCTGGTTGAGCACACCCACCTGCAGCCAGCAGAGCCATGCGGCGTTGGCTGTGGTTGGGTGCTGCCATCATCACCCACACGTCCCCGCTGACAGGGACGATGTCCTTCGCCCCAGGGGCGCTCGAGTTCTGGTTCGGCGCCGGGCCGGTCCCACGGGAGGCTACCAACATCGACGTACGTCTACCTCAGACTGGTCCAGGATTGATTGTCTTCACTGCCCTCTGCTCAACCTGCAGCAGATTCTCCACAGCCAGCCAAAAAGAAACGTCGGCACGCCAAAGCGAAATAACTCGAGGCTGTCCTGAGCGTGGCATGCTGCCTTGGTTCGTGTGCTTCAAAGTTTGCCGACCCAGGGAACAGCGACCCACCGGCTCGATCTCCTCACGGCAGAATGAGAGCGCTTCCTTGACTTGGGGCCTGACGAGGCAGCACGGAAGAACTTCATCGCTCAGCGTGTCCCCATCGAAGAACAGCACAAGCGCAAGCTGTACGCGGGTAATCGGCTGGTATGTGGAAAGTTTTTCAAGTCCGTATTTCCAGTGTCAAACAACTTGAGATCAACGCTGCAAAAGGCTCACCCGGGTCCAGGGCATCGGCTAACGTTAGGCACGTGCAATATTTGCTGTTGATATGTACGAAAACGAAACGACGGGTTGAGTGTTTGTTGCCAGTGTCCGTACACAGAGTAGCGCAATGCCGTGGCGTGTTCATCACCCATTCGCCTGCCACAAGGTCTCGTCGGCATGCCACATCTCAGTGTAGCACCGATGTCAACGCACCTATTACAACACCACAGAGTTTGGGACCGAACTCGGACGGGTCGGGCGTAGGTCCCCACCCCCAAAAAAACACGCACGTTTCAACAGAAGTACTACACTGCTTTCTCAATCCTGTCCGTGCTGTTCGCGCAATTGTTGCATTGACCGCAGCGTCGACAGGTCCCCCCGTCGAGGACAACACTCGCCGAAGCGTGACGTCATTCTCGCTTTTGTGGACTGGTACAGCTGAATTTTCGGGCAGGGGATGCCGCATAAGCCTTGAACCACGCTCTACACAACCACGAAAGGCGTGAGTAAATCCTGGTTCTCCGTTGTTACAGTTGGACCGTCACCCTTCTTGTACAGCACCTTCATGGTTGCATCCTTCCACCCTCGCGGAATATCTCCTCCGTTCCACACCTTGACGAGGATGGTATGGAGGTGTCCCAGGACGAAGGGTTCGTCGTCAACGATCTTGAGCAACTCGGCAGGGAGGGAGTCATGGCCGGGTGCCTTCCAGATCTTGAGGCCTTTCGTTGCCCGTGCCACCTCCTCGAGTTCTGGTACATCTCCCAACCGTTGAGTGTCACGTGTCGCTGGCCGCTGCGTCACTCGTTCGATGATGTGTGGGTTCAGGGCGGGGGATTTCGTGTTGAGCAGGGTGCTGAAGAATCTCACCCACCGCTGGACGATGTCGTCTCTGTTCCGGAGCAACAGGCCGTTCTCATCCGCGAACTGCTGTTCCCCCGCTTGTCTCCCGCTGAGGCCCACTGATCTCTTGAGGTGTTGGTACAGTCCTCGCATGTCGCGGTCTTTGTAGATTGCTTCGAGTTCAGTCACATATCCGTCCAGGTGGGCATAAAGGGTACACACGTAGCCATTCGGTTCACCTTGTCAGGGTGGGCGACAGCACCTCGCCCAAGGTCGTCATACAAGTTATACCTTCGGTAGGGTCGCCACTTTACGAGGTGCGCACCGGGTGCAGCACCTTGGCGAGACCCTGCAGGGGTACAACCTTGGCGAGACCCTGCAGGGTTCGCGCCCTGCCAGGGTTCGAGGCTTGGCAGGGTGGCTAGGTGCCAACCATGGCAGGGGATTATAAGTGCACCTTGCACGGCCCTTGGATATTCGCATTTATTGTAACTATTTTTTTTCTCCCGTCATTGGCTACGGTCGTCTGCCCCTCTGGCCCCTATGCTCCACTTCTACTAGCTAGACGACCCAACCGGGGTCACATAGGAGGGGGGGGGCTGGACCCTCTCCTGCGGTTCCTGCCGGAGGTATTTTTATTGCGCATGTTTTATTTGATGCCTACGGTATCAACCCAACAAAAAGGATAGAAAGCACGACGAAGCCGACTCGTACGGTGCGAGCGAGCCCAAGCGCGTTCGTTCGCATATGTTCATGCCGGCGATGACTCTCAACCATGTCACAAGACGCACGTATACACCAGCCCGCCAGCCCCTACCTGCGCCAGACGAAGCTATACATGTACGCGACGAGTGTTCAGGCACGCCGTGCGCTGCGATAGAAGTAGCGTGAAATATTGCAAAACGGCATCAAAGCCCCTACCCCACCGATACGCGACAACCAAATACAGAGGAGAAAAGCAAAATGCGAGGACCGCATGGACATGGACTTTATACATGCGTACGCTCAGCTCTGCGTGCAAAACCACAGAGCGACAAGTACCGTAAGGTTGCGAGTCAGCGCACAGGGGTGCGAGCTATCTTCAAAGCGTAAATTATTCACAACCAGGAGGTTACAACTGTCGAAAAAGGGCGATTTTGGAAATATCTCGTCGAGAGGTTTCCTGAGAAGTATCACTTGTCCCTCGCACCCTTCTGGTTGTGGAGAAATTACGCTTTGGAGATCGATCGCACCCCTGTGCGGTGACTCGCAACCTTACGGTATCGCAACAACACTACTAACCACACCATCCCCGTTACGGACGACGCACGAATCTCCCTGAACCAAGAAAAACTTCGGACTACTAGTGTTCGCACCAGGTGACTTCACTCCCGATGTGGACGGTCCAGGTCGCGGCGAGTGCTTCCGTACTACAAGGCGTAGACAACGACAATGAGCTTAGAAGCTAAAAAAGTTGGACATGTAAATCATACAGGAGGGAAACCAAACGTAAGCCGATATCGAGAGACAGGCGCACGCCATGCCATGGATTCAGCGAAAACACGCGTGGGCATTGCAAAACGGCAACGCACATAAGGTGCCCCACCGACATGAGACAACAAATGCAGGGAAAAACAATGACACAGCATCACCTGTGTGGGACACACAAAAAGCGACAAGACACAGGCGAAGCAACAACATGGCGGTGATGTACGACACGTGCCGAAGTCGCCCCCCGCATACGGGCACGCGAACACAAGATACTACGTTTAGGGATACGTGAAGCTCGGCATGATCGCACCATACTCCCGTATACAGTAAATAATATCCCGCAGCAACCTCCAGGACTTCCCCCCCCCTCATTCACAAACCACTCGAGACTGCATCACGCCATACTTGAGCAATAGTAGATACGATAATGCTGCCGGGTTGATAGGGTCGCCAATGCCGCGGCGACGATGTCATCGTCGAAGACAGCGTAGAGGAGTACCATAAGCCTACGAGGACTTGCTCAGGTACTCGCTCAGGTACTCCTCTACATTGCTGTCTTCGACGATGACATCGTCGCCGCGGCATAGAGGCGTCTCCGAGACGACCATGTCATCATCCGGCGACCGGAAGCGGTCGCTGTTGGCGCCTGCGTGTGCTTGTCGCGGCCGGAAAATAAGAGCGAATGCGTCCGGCATTGGTGAGTGCGGTGTCGCCACGATCAACACGACGTCAGCATCATTCGAAAGATATACCCACGACATTATCATCTGCCTTTTTAAGCACACGGCGACGCACGTGTTTTGGTCCTGTCTTTTCTTACTTTCCCAAGTTGCACGAACGCGGAGTAGAAATTACATGTTGGACGCGGCGGATACAACCCGAACACAGTGAAAACCTACCTGCGAACGGCGCGACGTACGCGATGATACGTTTGTTGGCGAACTCCTCGTTGCGTACGTTGAGAATGGGTTCCGCGAAGCGGAACGTTCTGGTGGCGAAGGAAAAAAACCTGCACCACAGGTATGCGACGGACAGCAAGAACACAAAACGAAAGATATGACAAAATTCATTCGCAGAGTGTCATGGCGTGGTGGTTTGACGTAGAAGATTTCGCAAGTTCATTGGGGTGTCCAGACGCGCACACAACACAGTACAAAAAACGTGGTAGCAAAGACAGTGATGATCTGTGTGCCTTTTCAGTATGCGCCCACCAGAGTACACGTGAAATAAGGCACCCCACCGGCACTCTACGAGGCTGCAGGCGCAAGATACGGTGTGTAAAAATATATGACTGCCCTAGCGTCGTGGGAACGACGCAACGTTCCAAAAGGGAGACCCGTCTCTGTTCGTTGACTCGCAATAATCATTTCCGATCAACACTCAGGAGTTCTGCAACTCCCGCTCCTTCTTCGTCTTGAAACTGCCATTCTGGCGGTGAGAGAACGCCTGCACGTGGCGCTCGGCGTAGCACTGCCGGGACTCAAGGTCCCCGGCCTCCTTAAGCTGAGTGTGCTCCGCGTCGCAGAGCATCAGCAGCAGCAGGGGCAGGGTTACCTGTTCACGCTCGAGGGGGCCGAAGGGGTCAGAGGTTGCTCACAGGATGATCGTTGGCGGTCGGCAGTATGTTGCACCCGCCGTTAGGAATGCCGTCCCTCCTATCTGTCAAACTTTACAAATCACGACTGAAGCTGAACGGCATGAATTCGCTACCGCTCAACTCACCTTCCTCACGCACTGCTTCTTTATGTCACGCCCCCTCGTACAGGTGCCAGTCCTGGAGGTCCATCCGTTCCGACGCCCGTCGTGCGGCCTGGACCGGGTAGTCCAGCACGGAGGTCATGAAGTTCACCGCCGGCTGCGGGTGTGTCGTGCGGAGAGAATAAAACATCGTACTAAGCGGCGTTCATTGTAACAGTGGTGTTTACATGCGGGCGACATACATTTCCATGGGGAACGTACAAGGTGTTTGGTAAGACGATGTAACGCAATGTTAGAACGATACTATTTAGCTAATGCCGTTAGCTGAACAGAGCAGGCGGGCGCCATGTCGGCGCTGTGGATGACTTCAGACGTAGACGTTTGCCTTGTCGTCTGACTCGAGATTGCGAGCCCACTGCCGCGCGCCGCGGAAGATGTCTTCCGTTGTGAAGGGTTCGTTCTCATTGCACTCCTCGTCGATGAGGTGTCCAGCCAGCGGGACCATGGCCTCGCGCACGGCCCCGTGCATGTACGAGCGGGCAGCCATAACCGCTGAGGTGAACCTCTCTGCGGACCACAGCAAGGGAAGCAAAGCGCACGACCGACACGTCCACGTTTACATAGACGTTGAAAGAGATCATGGCATGACGATCGAGCGCCATGCGTGTAAAAAGCTATGGTGTGCAGAACGGTGGGCCAGTATCTGCGCCACAAAGCTCGACCAATCGTGTGTGTACCGCATACCACAGAGTTTGGGCGAAATAGTGAAATTCAAATCTTGGCTTGTTGAGTGCTGCTCGTGCAACTTCTACGCTGGCTGTAGAAACACGTTGGCACCATGACGAGACGTGGGTTGGGGATTGTTCTTCGGGCTTTAAGGGTTTCACACTTTCAGCGTAGGGCATCCCGCACTCTCCCCTGTCACATACCGTCTCCAGTCCACGAAATATTGAAACTTGAGCCGCAAACATTTAAAGTGGCGGTGACCTTCACGGCCAATGAAACTCTAGCGTGGACAAAGATCGAAGTGACCACCTCCGGATCACAGTGCCGTTAGGGAAACTTGAACCTATGGAGCCCAAACACATTTCGCCATTCGCGCAAGTCCTTACCAACCCAGTCTGGGTCTCCCTCCTGAGCTCCCACGCAGACGAGGGCGGCCGCCGCCATGAAGACGTTGTTCTTCTCGTGGCATGGCTGCCCGCCAGAGAAACGGGTCTTCCCTTATCCAATGAAGGCGTAGCTGAACGCCGAGAAGAGGGCAGCAACAATCCCGTTTGACGCTCTCTCTCCCTTTACCGGCTGTCGTGCCGGCTTGGTCCCGACCACCTACGGATACACAGCGGAGGGCGTTGGTCGGTGCAAGACGGGGGAGCAGCGGCAGAAGATTGATCGATATGTCAAGCCACAATTTTATTCTCTATATACCCGCCGCGAGAGGAGAGGGGGTGGGGTCGTATTGGGGTTGTGCACCCTCGCCACTCACGCGGGGAAAAACTGAAACCTAGTGAGAGGCCAACATTAGAATATCAACCCAAACAAATGCAGGACGTCGATACCACACGAAACGGGATGTGGACACACGCTTTTTCGGATGAACGGAACCACATCTCTTCACGACTACTACTGTGCATCACGTGTCGCACATGCGAGCCAACACAACGAAGACACTGACCGGGCGCTGCTGGTGTGTGGGTGCGACTGTCGACATGAGGATGCCTAGAAGCGCCCCGCGTTCCATTTGCGAAATGCCCTTTGCATTGATCGCCTGGTAGATTGCTTGGCCGCTCATGCGCGGGGTAAGGGTCGTGGCCTCACCTCCGCCCGTTCCCCGCGGCTGTGAGGAAGCCCGCCCGATCTGGGTAAAGCTAGCAGAAGGTGTGCCAGCACGTGAGGCCGCGGGGGCTGGCGCTCCCTCGCATGAACCAGACCTTATGCCGTACCCTCCGGAAGATGCAGAGTGAGCGGAGGCGGTAGTGGCCTGTATCTGGGACGACAGCCTCCCACGGTCAGGCGAGGTGTTCCTGCCGAACGTAGGTCGAGAAGACCCGCCCGCCTCCTGCACGTTGTCCGCGGTCATCAGCGTCGCCGCTAGAGAGACGGTGCTGGGTGGACGTCGTGGGGCGTGAGGTGCTCGTAGGTGCTGCAGCAGAGGATGCGCGGGAGGATACAATTCCCGCTCCCTCTCCAGCAGGGAGGGCGCCAGCTGCGTCTACACGGGAGTGCGAAGAAGCGGACGTCGACACTGACGACTGCGCTCAACTGCCTGCAGAGGGCGACGACGGTCACACACGCCACCGGCGCCGCGAGAGGACGACAGCGAGGATACGCCGGCGCGGGAAGAACGCCCATCGCTGCCGGGCATGCCATTGGCGCGCGACGAAGGCACGTCGGTAGCCGCGGCGCTGTCCTCGGTGACGGATTGGTCGATTACAGGGCGCGGGCTGTGGTCGATGTAGCGCAAAGGAGGACCTGGGCCTCCTCCTCTACGCCGGTGCGAGGAGGTCGGGGCTTGGGCTGTCTTCCTCGTTGGGGTCGAGGGTGCAAGATTCGTCGTCACTGGCCGCCGCGGGGTCGTACTCAGAGCCGGAGTCTTCGTAGCTTTCCCGGCCCGAATCCTGCCATGAAACGAGGTATCAGGGGAAAAGAAACTTGTGGTCATGGCAAGATTTTCGAAGAGGTACCCAAGCATTCAAAATTCAAAACCTCAGGAGCAGTGAAACTCGATGTTCGGACCAAACGACGGGCACATGGCATGGCATAGTTGCAGCATGTATGTATGATGCGCACAAAAGGGCGCAGAAGAGAAAACGAGAGGGGATAGAACGAGCCCGGCGAAGGGGCGCCCGTGAAGCAAGCTACATGGCTACATAGTCAGGTGAGAATCAGCTGATGATCTCATTGTTGGAAAACAAACACGGAACAAAAACCACAACGTAACGGGGGGTTGGGCGTCCCTGGCAAGGCCGAGAAAAGGCCGTAGTAGCCAGGACACAGAAGAAGTCTTTTCGTGCACGCCGGTATCGAGAATGTACCAGATGGTCAGGAAAGGGCAGTGTTGTCCGGTCGATGCACGTATGCTTGCATCTGCGCGCGGCTGTCCTCCGTTCTTTGGTGGTCTCAACACATTTATTTACCGAACGTTGGTTCTGGATCGCCATCGAGATTTGCGTGTGTGTGTCGCGGGCGCTGCTTTTTAGAATCACATCACTCACTTGCTTATTTCGCCCGGAGCGTTCGAATGTTTATTAGGTATAGAACTTTCTTTATCTACGACCGTCGTCGAGGCGCGGGAAGGACACCTGTGGCGACTACCGTATATGACACAAGATAACACATCCCCTGGACCGATTTTCAAAGCTCGATTTCTCCACGACAAAGAGGATGCTTAAACAAAACGATACATTTTCAAAAAGCTCTTGACGAGACGGTTTCGACGCCGCCGTTTTCGGCGCTGTGACTGTTCCGGCAGTTGAGAAATCGAGCTTCAAAAATCGGTCAAGGGGGTGTGTTATTTTGTGTCATATACGGTATGAATATCTTAAAATTTGAAAAAAAGGTGGGCCATGGCACACAACTCACAACAAAGTTGGACGGCTTTTTTTATTCGCGGCACAACCGAGCCGAATCTGCTGCGCCCTGGAAAACATGAGAACGTGATCGTCCTACGGCGGAAGAGAGGGGTGTGAGGACGCCACATGTTGCCCTGCATTAACTCACCTCCGATGCTGCACGGGAGGTCCTCTTGGCCCCCTTCCCCTGCTTCGACGTGTAATTGTCTGTCGCCGCTCAACTACGTGGCCCGAACGTGCGGCGAACAGAGTGCCCACGTTCGACGTTGTCGCTGGCGGCAGAAAGGGACTGGCGAGCCGCAGCCGCAGACCATCCTTGGCTGCGACCAGATGAAGGCATCGTTGACGAAGGAGTGGGTGTGTGACAGAGGTAGGAGGTGTGGGTTCGTGGTGCGTTTGGAGAGTGTGACGGTGGGGGAGGATCGTGGCGAGTGGCGGACGGAGAAAAAAAAACAAATGTCTGAACAGAGAAACTAACGGGCACACACACAACCGATCGGGACAAGCGGCGCTGGAAAAAGCGTGATCACGTGCTCACCTGGGTGCGATATCTTGGGGCGGGCAGTGTTTCGTCAACCCCGGCTGCTTGCTCTCCGACTCTATTTCTCTATTTCTATGTGGGAAACTCGCCAACCGCTGGCGGCAGGGGGGGTCACAGCTTCGATTACATTTCCTGTATGGGGGTGTGATCGCACGGAACCCCTTCTTCCACCGCTTGCGGCGCGGTGGTCACAAAAGTGTCACACATATTTTACCCAAATGAAACATCGGCATGCCAGGGCCGTCAGGAGGCGAACGCCGGGAAGCAAAAGATTCTCAGATACTTCCTTTCTCATGGAAGTGCCCAGTATGCGGCGAAGAGCACACTCGCAGGCGCGAGTGGGAGCGCTGCTGCTTCCGCCCCCGCCAGGTCACGAGGCCGAGGGAGGGCAGCACGCGCAGGGAAGACGGGACGTCATCACCAGGCGTGCAAGCACCAAGGAACCATACTACAGCCCATACCCAGGTTGCGCAAGGTGTGTTGGTTGGTGTTGGAGACAGGGGGGACAGAGAGAAAAGGGCCAGTCCGATTTGGTTTGTTGAGTACTTGGCGGCGCTGTGATGATACGATGTTGAGTATACGAAAGTTGCAGGAACGTGCATGCAACCCGTGAAGATGCAGCTATGCAGGGTGCCATGAACTTTGCTCTCAGGTTACCCGCCCCAGTTCAGCTCACAAGCTGGACTTAAGATCCATTATTTGTGAGGAGTATTCTGTGTTGAAGACGATTTTGACATCGATTTCAACACGAGTCTCTGTACACGTCTGTGCGCCGCATGTGCTATGTTGTCCTACAATGCAATTGCGCCCTAGACCCGAGCGCTGCATTGCACGAAAATTTCATATCTAATTGCTCCAAATTGGTTATGTCTCCCGTGTGGCTCGCATGACACGCCAACACACAAGTATATACTTGTACTAATACGGAAGGTATACCACACCGCCGCATGCTGAGCAGGAAGTATACCCTTTCCGGAACTAAGGCAAACCTCTGCGCTACCTTTCCACGGTTGGCATCAGACACCACCAGCTCGTAACACGGTTATCGTCTTGCGTGCTCGGCGTGTTTTGCCTCTGGCGTTTATCGTAACACTGCTGTTCTTCTCGGCCTCGGGACAGCAGTCAGAGGTAGTGTGGTCCACAGTGGAAACGGGTAGCCGACGTGTTTGTTTCAAGTGAGCCGTCAACGGGTAGGGCGAAGGCCTTGATGGAAATCGTTACATTGGCGCAGACACACGCCCCCAAAACACTTCCCTTTTATTTTTGCGTGGGTAGGGTGTGTGGTGATGACGGTAGGCATTACGGAATGTATAAGTGAGCACCTCTTGTATTACGCGCAACCCCGAAACCTCCGGACACGGGGCTGGAGATTCTCATTCCTTCTCAATCAACGTCTTGTTGGTGCTGTCGGACGAGAAGGTTTGAACGGAGACGACATGCCCGACAGTACGTACGACATCGGGGTAGACGAAGATTTCGGTGTTGGTTCTGGGAGATCGGCCTGCAATGCGAAATACTCGGACTGCTGCAAGATGGATGCCTAGGAGAATGCAAGCTGACCGACGACGACGGGGCGTCGTTTGAGCAAGAGGTACGGTTGAAATCGACGGAGGAGGAGGTAGACCAGTAGTACCCTACCTCAACGTAATGGTACACACCGAAAGTCTGTGCGGGCCTCCGAATATGTTTGCGCGGAAGGGGGGTCCATACCCCCCCTTGAAATAGTTGACAATTGGTAGTCCCCCCGTCAGGCACTGGTGGGTTGACTTGTGCGATAGGGCGCTCGACGAAGTGCTTGGCGATGATGCAGAGTTCCCCCCTACAGTCCCCCTGTGCTGGCGCTACTTCGCGATTTTTTTCTTGAGTATTGGCGGGTCGGGTGAGGTGCCCCTTCATATGGACAGGTGACTGTGCGTTGCCCTTTGTTCTAGAGGTCCCAAATTGCACCATTTCCTCGGCTAACGCAATGCGCGCCCACCACCTGATCACCACGTCCCGCCATCACCTAGTAGGTTTTTGTACGTGGTGGTCTCCTGCTGATGTGTGGGAACGGAATTGGGCGCGCGAAATTCCTCGGCACGAAGGCTCCAAACAGCTGGTCCAATTAATTGTCCTTGCGCCTACTGCATGGTAAAACAGCAGAATCATGATACCAGCGGCGATCTGGGGAACCCAAACTTCGACATCGGTAACCAAAGCCGCACGTGGAGCCAGATAACGGAGGGCTTGTCCGAGCTGGATGCCCTTGCGGATGACCCAAGAGAGCAGGATCGACGCTCGGAAGAGTTGGGGCTGGTGGCACCGGACGCATCCGGACTCCCATTACCGCTGTACACCGCCATGCGCATTGTTCCCACGGAGCACATTGTTCCCGTCGAGCGACTGCACTTCGACGCGCTGGTGAGAGTCTAATCTGCAACCCATATACACTGGGTGAGAGAGACACAAAAGTAAGGGGCATACACCTTCCTCATTGAAAAAACACCCCAGATCCCTGTACGCCGAATAAAGTACGCCGTGTCGAAGAGGTCGGAGAACTCCCAAAGCGGACACTAAATGTCTGTAAACGACGAATATTGTTTTCGCCCATATCAGACCATCACCTTTTATGGCTAAGCGTGGGACATTGTCTCCTTCTTCCGCGCGGCATCCTTTCTACCGCCTGTTGACGATAGGGGCAAAGTCAACTGTGCCAGGTTTTCTTCTTCGAGATGTTTTCCACTGCAGCTCGCCAGCTTGTCTCAGCTATCATGGCTCAAAAGCCATCATTGCTCTACCCACCCGGCACGGAGAAGCTGAAGGATATAGTGACGAACTACGCTTCTCTCACTGGAAGCGACAAGTGGACACTCCAATCGATCATGCTTTTAGTGTTCCGGATGGTTCTTCAGGATGTTCCGGCTATGGTATGTACGTACTCCCGACGCCGCATATTTCGTTTGACGTTGGCAAAGCACGGTACTGAAGTGTGGTCCTTGCTTTTGCACATCCGATGCTGGGCCGCTCTCGTCGTGGTTGCGCTTCGGAAGCAGGGTGTGATGTCCCGCCGAACCTAATTAACTCCCGCAGCACTTCTTTACAATTGTCGAGCCCCATACGCACGGGCGAAGCTTGACATGCCCCGTTGACTATCCACACATCAAACAGAGCGGTCTATAACGTAGTATGTTGGCTGTATCATCGGGAAGCCTGACCACCGTACTTGTCGCCACACCTTGACCCGTTGTTGCCGCTGTCGCTTGACTCCCGGCCGTGCAATGTATACCTGACAGAGGAGAAACATGAAGACGCGGGAGATCAACGACCTCAAAGCGGAGTGGGGAACATACGAGAATGTGTTGGAAGCGGTGCGGGAGCTTTTGAAACGGGCGTCTCTCCTATCCTTCGCCCGCCGCGCGCCATCGTTCACCGAACCGGAGCTGCTGCAACTTGACAAACTCGCGCGTGACGCGGCATGTACTCTGACATTGTCCGTTTGCTCTCTTACGCCTGTATGTGTTGGCATCAGGCACTTGGTTTATATGGGCGTGGCAGAGAGCGGAGACATCGCTATTGGATTTGGTGCGCGACACCATAAAATAGCAGCATTATAATGCTGCTGTAATGCTGCTGTTTTGACGTTGAAGCGACGGCGGCTTCGTGATTTTTTTCAACGGACGGGGGCCGACCGCCGATATCTATCTTGGATGCATAATACGCCTATGCTAGTCTACACACGACAAATCATGCCGAACACGAAGATAACTACACTAATCTTTCCTACCACGAAGAGAATTTAACGCAACACGAAGAAAGATAAACGCGTGCTGTGTCTGTGCCACATATATAGAAGTATCTCCGTGACCAAATATGCACCAAGCACTTTATTCTTCTCCACCAGCATCCAGACATGATTTTTTTTCTTCAATAGTTGGAATCGGCCGATGCCCCACAGGAAGTAGACACAATTCCGTGGTAAGTTAGCAACGGCTGCGCAACGCTCGCCTGTCAGGTCAGGGCCTTCTCGAAGATTATGGGGAGGACAGGATCGCGGCCCACGATAGGCTATTCGTCTGCACGGTGAGAAGGTTTCCAAGGTCCATGCGTGGTGGATGGTCGGATAGGCCTTCTAGAGCAACAGTCGCTACATCATTGTTGCTAAAATTTACGCCAAACAATAGACCACTAGACTCACCTTTACCATTCACCTTCACCACTCGACTCTCCCAAACCAAAGACTGGGCTACGAGACGAGCGTTCACAGTGCATTACGGTCCATGTTGCTCGGAAATGGGCACCCACACCCAACCTAACCGTCGCTGCTCCTGAAAGACACGCGTTGAACGAAACGTCTGGGAATATGCCCGGACGCAAGCACGTGTGAACACATCCACCAAACGAACAAGTCTGGAAGGGGTGTAGACTGCGGTAGGAATCCTTCACTGCACATAGCCAAGGGCGCCAACCTCAACAGCGCTCTACTGGCGCTGTCCAACGGGCTGCCATCCAAAGTCGCCAGGTACAACTGACGAGACAGAGTGCACGAGATCGTCTCTGTTCAACCTGGTGATGGCTGCGTCCGGATCATGCAGTCGTTGGCGAGCTTCCCCGGCCCCAACCGCGTGCCCACAGACATTCATGCCGAGGCGGTTCAAACACCATCACAGCTGAGAGGGCAGTTCCCGGGGTCGGCTCTGTGGACGTTATCTCTGTTCAAGACCGGGGATGAGAGTTGTAAGATGGTTAGTGGCATCTTTGCGTGGGGTCCAGCAAATTCCGCCCAGACGAACGAACCTTACGGCGCGCGTACAAGAAGTACTACGGGTGCGGCATGGAGGGTTCGTGCGGTAGCAGTCGCTGCCCGGACTGCTGGGACGGAGACACCCTTGACGATTCCATCGACTGCTCCCAGTACCTCCGGGTACCCATGGTAGCGAGTTGTGGCGTTGGTCGCTTGAAGGGCGGCGACGTCAAGTCCGTAACGAAACCTGGGCCGCGTGACGAGTGGNCTGCTGGGACGGAGACACCCTTGACGATTCCATCGACTGTTCCCAGAACCTCCAGGTACCCATGGTAGCGAGTTGTGGCGTCGGTCGCTTGAAGGGCGGCGACGTCAGGTCCGTAACGAACCTGGGCCGTGTGACGAGTGGGCACTCGGGAGTGGCGGGGGAGACAACGTGGAGGTGCACAAACAACCTTCCGCAGGGTTCGAGACGGGGCGTGCGGATCCGCGGGAGCTCAACCTCGTAAATGTTCTGTACTGTTTCCGCCACAAGGGTAATCGGTCTTTCACGGGTGTTCGGAGCGCACCACCGCTTACGTGGTGGGTGCTTGGATACGACTACAACGGGGTTGGTCACGCCAACGACCGCGTACCCGACTCCGTAACCGGGCATCCGACATTGCACCTTCGAGCCCGCGGTCGTCCTCAGGTGTACCCTGTGTCTGCCATCTATCGGCAGGCGCATCTCTACCACGCATGCTCAATCAGCGGCGGACATGAGACGGACAGCTCTCAAGCTTGCGGGGTAGTTCCGGGCGGGGGGTGCTCTGGTCATCGTGGTGTTTGGCGCCACAGATTCCGCCAAGCCACGCCGGGGACGACTGGGTACGACAGGTACCTGTACAATGAATGTCATCATTCTATCAACCAAGACACCTTCATCTGAGGACGTCGGTCTCGTGTTGTCGGAGAGAGGTGAGTTTGCAGCGCTCGATATGTACTTCGGACCGCTCTCATTGCTCTCGCTTTGTTCATGTCGGATCCAACCCTACACGCTCGTCATGACCACTCGCCGTATCCCTCCGTCCCCGGTTTTGCTTTTGCCACATGCGAAAAAAAAGGTTGCACTGTCCACCGTGCGGAATATATTTTATGGCGACGACAGCAGAGGGCGATGCCACCGCGCACTCTGTTTGTACGTACAGAGAGTCACGATGTCTTCGAAGTAAATATCTTTTATTTTGTCGCACTCTGAGTGAAGAGAAAAGTGGCCCTTGATGTACTTCTATGCTGTAACCCGAACCGCAAGTTGTACCCTATAGTTGTGGTGTAGGTTGCCGCGTGTGTGTCCCAAATGTAAAAGGCGGGTACGGAGTATGCAGCGATTGGAGTTCCGGCGATAGCGACTCTTGTTCTAGTCTACACTAGAGAGTTTTTCTCTCGCTTTGGTACCTTTGGCGCCGGTAAAAAGCGCGAACAAAGTGAGATGACAGTCTTTGTGGTCGGTGTGCGAGCGTGTGATGCTCGTCTCACTTCTTGATTTTTTTATTTGGCGACGAGTCCCCCCGACGAAGGCGATAGATGTGAGAACGGCACATACATTTCTATAGTCTAGTGGTATGGGTTTTGGAGGACTAGACTATAGAAAATATGTTTTTTTTTCGTCTTGATATCACACAACAAATCCATCTGTATCTATAGAAATAAGTCTAAGATAGATTAGCAGTGAAGCCATAGCGTGAGCGAAAGGCTACCTGTATGTGAACGGTTTCCCAGACAGCATACAACGATATCTCCCCTGTGGGTAACAGGCTCAACGACGCAGTTTGCTAGCCAAATTGTGTATCTGTGTTATGTTGGAAATGTAGACGGAAGATTTTCGGGACGTCGGTTTCTCGGGTGTTCTATTATGGCACCCTTATGTGGTTGCGGAGCAAGCGTGTCTCCGGGTGTGTATATTTTCGTCATCAACTTATATTTTTGTGTGTGATGTATGGGGGCATGTGCGGCGCAGGAGAGTTTGTATTCTTCTCTCCAGCTACACCAAAGGCGATGTCACGCGGAAGGCTCCTCTGCGTCAGCTCAGATGGCAAGATGCCTGGCGTGGCAACCCGCCGCTGCACTCATGAGAGATATATAGCCTAGACTGACTAAAGTCTAGAGTATATGTATACGTGCGCGTGTGTGATATCGAAAAAAGTATTGTGTTGTTCCGCAAATACCGGTAGATAGACCACACACACACATCATTGCAGTGCCGTTTCGTCTGCGGCGAGGCATTAGACAGGCTCCGTCCAGGGTGGACACCTGCACAGACCTGACAGTGCATGACCTTGTGAGGGGTATGGACTCAGCCAAGGTGAGCCCAAGGTGGACGGACACCTACAAAGGCCGTGGAAGTGCAGGACCTTGCCAGGGGTATGAACTCAGCCAAGGTGAGCCCAAGGTGGACACCTACACAGGACGTGACAGTGGAGGACCTTGCCAGGGGTATGAACTCAGCCAAGGTGCGGCAGGGTCTCCCACAGGGTCGAATAGCCCACAAGGTGCTGAAAAGGTGAGCCGAATGGCTACGTGTGTACCCTGTTGACGAATTGTGTTTTCGGTGCTATGCCGGTGTGTCGCTTGATAGATATACTTGTAGCATTACCAAGTGGTTGGTGCTGGATGTTCCCATGGAATGAGGTAGAGCGGAATACCGGCTGACATGTGTGGTACGTAGAATGGATTCCAGGGATGTACAAGGTGCCCCTGTTGTATACGGCGTCGCCCCCTCAACGGAGCTCGTGTGTGTGTATGTGGATGCAACTAATCACAACAAGTTTTTCTCCTCGGCGCAAGCCCGCCGAGTTGCCAATACCCTATTCAACACACGTCATGCGACAAGCTACCCCCAGTTCAGATTATCCAAACACGCCAGCGTGTGATATCATACGGGATCCCGAGGTGGGGCCAGCTACAAAACGGTTTGACCAGAGACCAGTGACACGGAAATCATGGAGCAGCAGCTGGATGAGCTCCAGCTCTCGGACGAGCGGCGAAACGTAATCGACGCTCTTATCAAGGAGCAGGTCAAGATCAAAGTAGAAGAAGCAGCAGCAGCAGAGCGCCCCGCAGCACAGAGCGAGGGCATGCCTTCCGAAGGAGGCGACACCCGGCGGGAGAGGCCGGCTGGCTCGGAGTCAAGCCCCCGACCCGAAGACCAGCCCCGATCGCCGGCGGACGGCAGCCTCGTCGACACCCTCGTGCGGGCCTTGCAGAGGGTCAAGATAAAACCGGAGGATGAATACAGGGAAGTCCCAACCCCTAAATAATCAATACGTATTAGCGGTATCACAATCCCCGCATTCACCGGGAAGTTTAGCCCCGAGGACGATGTATAGACGGCGATAATGGTTTTTACCAGTCAATTTCGATCTTTGTTGGAGGAGGAGCGTTGCCTTGGAACAATAGAATCGAAGAACACGATTCGTGTAGGGAAGACGGATGCGAATATCTCGGCATTGAATGTGGAACATGGGACGGAAGCTGTAGATCGGGCGGTTAAGGCTTGGCAGCTAACTATATCCAAGATACAAGTACCGACAATAGTCCCTGCAATCCCAGTTAGTGGTTGCCCCACTGAATCGTGGGATTAGTTTCTCAACCATTATCGAGTGCACGCAGAAATGGACAAGTTGGAGTTGCAGGGGCAGTGGTACTGGTTGAAGCAGCAAGTAGGGGAGGAGCCCCGGCGCTATCTCACAAGAGCATCAGTACTTCGCCAGAAACTAGAAGCGTACGATTGGGTGCAATCCGATCATGATGCTAACGTCCACTATGCACGCAACCTCCTGCCCGATTTCAATGTCCAGAGGAGCGTGTTGTTGGCGCATCCGGAGTTCAAGACAGAACTGGTAGAGAAGGTGATTCTGACTGCCTGGGCGGAGGCGGAGGCCGCTAGGAAGAGGGCGTCGGAGAGCGTGGGGGCGTATGCCCTCGTCACTGGCGGTGATAACCGTGATGGCGGGGGCGGGAACATGGGGGATAGGGGGAAGTCGAGAGGACAACGGAGGACGGCAGCGCGGCAACAGCAGCAACCACCGCAGCAACCACCGCAGCAGCCACCGCAGCAGCATCAGCCGTACTATAAGCAGCAGCAACAGGTATACCCGCCGCCGTACCCGCCTGAGATAAAATATTGTGACCTCAACAACTCCTCGTCCCACAGCAACGAGGAATGTCGCTTGCAGCGGGGTTGGGGAGGTCCCTCGGGCGGCCAAGGTGCGAGCTACGGCGGAAGGACGGGTCCCAGCATTGAGGCCGGGGCTTTCCTGGCGAAGGACGTCATCAGCAGCAGCCAGCAGGAGGAATATTCGGGGGGCGTGGCGCCGCTTCCGGTGGGAGGGGCAGGTACGCTTTCCACCAGGGACCGCTGGACAACAACCTCCCCGCCTACCCTGTACCTCAGCGGGGCTACGACTACAGCGCCTACCCCCCCCACATGTACCGCCCGCAGGGAAATGAACCTCCCATCCACCCGAATGACCCTCGCAAGCGGAGTGAGAACTGCGGTGAACTCGGCCACAACCATCTGTTCTGTCCTTCGCGTGTTGATGTCGGAAGGCCAGCTGGCATGCCGGCCGCCAACACGCCGCCTAGGCCCCCACCGCCCCGGCCGCCGGCCGGTGGCTACAGCCAGCGGCCGCCGTGTGCCCACTCGTACGGGCAGGCCAACACCGCGCAGCAGTACGGCGGAGAAGGGGTAGAGCCAGGAGCAGCCGGAGCGACGGTGGCGACGACGGCAGCGCCATCTACGGGGGGACACGCAGTGACGCACGTGACCGGTGTTTATCAACAACCGGTGACGCACGCGAGTGGTG
Organism: Ectocarpus sp. CCAP 1310/34; assembly: GCA_902602495.3. Classification (NCBI taxonomy): domain Eukaryota; class Phaeophyceae; order Ectocarpales; family Ectocarpaceae; genus Ectocarpus; species Ectocarpus sp. CCAP 1310/34. The sequence goes on from CACKRE030000737.1 coordinate 27,975, forward strand.
TGTACAAATACCCACCCCAACACCAGCAGCCGGAGTACCTATCCCCCCCCTTCCAACAGCAGCAGCCAGTCCCCGCCCCTTACGCNCGGAGCGACGGTGGCGACGACGGCAGCGCCATCTACGGGGGGACACGCAGTGACGCACGTGACCGGTGTTTATCAACAACCGGTGACGCACGCGAGTGGTGTGTACAAATACCCACCCCAACACCAGCAGCCGGAGTACCTATCCCCCCCCTTCCAACAGCAGCAGCCAGTCCCCGCCCCTTACGCCTCTCCCGCGCCTTCGACCGGAGCACCATCGACGGCAGGGGGAACTTTGCATGCGTGTGTTGTAAGGCACATGTCAAGTGAGTACCAGAGTGAGATTTCGAGTGGATTCGTAGGGGGTGAGGGGTATGCCTTGATGAACTCTATACCGGTTGTGGGGGCGGAGCGTGTAGGAGTTGAAGAATGGCTTGCAGACTCCGGTGCAACTAACCACACCGCCGGAGATCCCACGAACATGTACGATGTGATCATCCCGCCCCTTGGTAACGAGAGAGTGCAAATCGGTGATGGCAGAACGATGCGAGTGCTTGGAATCGGATGTTTAAAGGTGAGGTTTCATCTTGAAGGTAGAGACTTTTGCGTTAAGCTTACCCGAGTACGTCATGTAGAAAGAATGGGGTTCAATCTTTTCTCCCTCCACCAAGCACAGGGATTGCAACGTATTGCCTTGGACGACGTGGGCACCCACCTTTTCCATGGCCAATTGTAGGCACCCATCTTTTCCATGGCCAATTGACCTTTCCCCGTGGCGAGAGTGTCAGGAAAATCGTGCGTCGAGACCACCAGTAGTCGGACACGGTTTGACCTTTGAATACGATTGCAGCAACTAGTCTGCGTAGCAGCAAAAAAGAATCCATCTCTCCGTGGCATGTATTGTCTTGTTCTAGAAATATTCCGGAAGCATGCTAGGTCAAGGTTGACCGGGACATCTACATAGAACGTGTGTAGCCTACGGAAGCCTTCTGGAAACTTCTGAAAGTGTTCTAGATCTAGGCTGCAGTTGATACTCTTCTAGAACGTAGGAGGGCTTCCAGAAATCATTCTGGAAGCATTCTGGATATTTCGTGTGATTGGCTTATTTGTCCGGTATTCGAGAAGAGTGGTGCAACCCTAAGCTCGCCCACCACTCTACTCCTCTTCAGTACCAGCAACATCTGACTCGGGAATCAGCAACAAATAAAAGCAACTTCATATTTCCATTCCAAGTCTCTCGCGGAGATGCACAGAGTATGAACTTCTGAGGTAGGCTACACAGCCTGCCGGCTTCTGCAGCATCGTACTGCTGCTAGTGCACAGCGAAATATCGCTGACAGGTTATGAGCCTCGGCTAACGCACACACTACGAGCTGCGAACATCACGTGCAGATCAAGGCAACCTCTTCTCGGGACATCAACCTTTATCCGTGGACAATGAGAGAACCTGGTTTTGGAAATTTCTGGAGATTGCGACGCCGTCATCGGTCAACGGCAACACAAGCAAACGCGCAAACTTGGTCATCTACACCAAGGTGCTGAGGGTTCACGTCGTATACACACGTTACCACCCCTGTGGCAGTAGCGGGTATCTCTGTGGTGAACTAGCAGCAAGGGTCACGTGCGCGGGAGTCTCGAGCGGCATACGCATCGGGTGTACAAGGAACTACACTGTATCATCAGTGGAGGCGATCAACAACCGGAGTCCTCTATATCAGTAGCAAGAGCGGGATCGGAGACAAGAAAACCACAACCGGAGTCCTCTATATCAGTAGCAGGAACGGGGTGGGGAAGTCTCGGGTACAGGCAGTAGTACCACGAGCAAACTTACTCCTACAGCAGGAAGTACTTTTAT
>CACKRE030000738.1:11219-34975 GCA_902602495.3 Ectocarpus sp. CCAP 1310/34
ATGTGAGAGCCTGGTCCGGTGAGAACCCGGCGTGCTCCGTCCCGGCTTTGTAGGGATGCGAGGTCAATGGTCTAACGACTACGGCATGCACGACTATGAGTACACCCCCCCCCATTGCTCGCCGCGCACCCCTCCCGCTACCAACGCAAGTTCTACGACAGCATGTGCATCGACTCCTCCGCTGGCTATACCTATGCGGGCTACTACTACGGCACGGACTCAAGCGCAGGAGACTCCATTGCTACTGTTGAAGACGCATGCGGCGCGCCGGTGGGCGAGTTGAACAGCAGTGAATACCTGACCCTGTTTTCGGACACTATTGCGGTATTGGTGAACGATGAGAGCGAGCCGTTTGAAGCCACCATCCCGGAGGAGGACATCGAGACTGAGTGTCAGGTGAGCTCTTCCCGTTTCTCCAGGAGTTACTTGTGTTCCGATGCGTTAGCTCTCGGGGTGCGCGCATTCATTTGAACGTACGTACCTACGCGCAAATCGTCGTGTGTTGGGGTGGGACCACTAGGGTGGGAACAAAGCATGAAATCCTGTTCCTGCTTGGGGAGGGATTGGTTGGTGCCGAGGATCACTGCAGCCAGGGTGTGTTGCTGAGTGCCCCCCCTCCGCGCGCGGTAGACTTGTAATCCTGTTCCCCAAATCTACACGCCATGTTTTTTTCGGTTTCGCGCCGGGGGGAGGAGACAAGGATCATGGGGCTGCAGATGCTGCCGAAAATGCAAACATGGCCTCACGAAACAATGCCTCACGTACGGGGGGGGATCTCAACAAATCGAGTCCCGCCCTGAGTTGTCGCAGACGCGCCTGCACCGTCTTAATATATTTCCATATGAACGCGATACCGGGGAACAGCAGCAGCAGCAGCGCAGCAGCAGTGTCAGCAACAGCAGGAGCAGCGTCTGGGGTACAAACCTCCATATTCACACATGTCCGGACGTCATGAACTAGCTGTTGCCGCCCATTGAAGCCTTCCTCTCCCCTGCCCCTATCATTGCTCGGCTGTGGGGTGTTGGAACTTTCAGGCTCTGGGGCTTGCGGTGATGCCAAAGGACAGCACCAACGGCGTCGACGAGGCAAACGACTTCCTCGCTTACGTCCAAGCAGCGTATCCCGAGTCGGCCGACCACTGGCGGGCGCTCGAGTCTGAGGCCGAATTCACGGAGATAGTTACAGACGAAGGCTACACCAGTGCTGGCGCTGGTCCAGGGCTTTCCTTCGGGGTTGTGTTTTACTCTGGCGGGCCAGACTGGGAGTATAAGGCAAGGGGTGGGGTGACGGACGGGGTATGGTTTCGGTTTGCTTCAAGCATGTTGACCACCTGTTATCTCGATCTCTCGTCCCCCTCCCCCCCCAGAAAGTTCATCGTAGCTCGCACGAGTTGGGGGACGACTACCCAACGTTTGTTCGTGCAAGCCGGCTATGACTATTGCTGTTGCACGTTTTTCCTGCTGCTCGATGCGTCGTCGTCGATGACACCTTGGGTGCCGCAGATCAGGACGAACTTCACGAAAGAGTCCGACGATTGGGGGTACTACTACAACAACGTCCCGTCAACGTTTAGCAACACAGACACGAGCTGCAAGGAGCCTGGCGACTGCTTCTGGACATCGGTAAGGCTGATCGTTGGCAAACAGCCGTATGGCAGAACATTCTCTACAGGCAGCACGTTTTGAACCACCTTTTGGCAGTGAGGGCCCTTGCAATCTTGCAAAAATGGCGCGATCTACCAACAGGGAGGACGGTTGCGTTCTTGGTTCTTTGCAGGTCCCAAACCCAAGTGATGGTCTGCGATAGCTCTCGATTGGCATTGCTTGCTACCTACTTTTACGTCAGCGTTCAGGGCGACGATTCGTCATTGTGCAAATGTCGCGTGGAAGCTGATTCTTGGTGAGGGTTACCGGCTCTATTCTGCGGTATGACTACCCTACGGACTCGGGATCTCGAGAGCGGCTGATCAGTGATGAATTCTCCAGATATGCATACCGTATGTTGCTTGAGCCTCCAAACGTCGACGCGTCTCGTCTCCAACCGTATTGAGCATTCCTCCAACCCTCGCCTCTGTCCTGTCCGTGCCTCATCCGACATCACCCGAATAAACAGCGCTACCACAGCAGCTCAGTGCTAGCGGTGCAACAGCTGGTGGACAACTGGATTATTAGCCAAAGCGTGCCCGAAGGAAGCTCGACCGAGTTCTCGCCTCCCCAAGTACGGGTGGCTGAGTTTCCCCACTCTGCCTACGTGCGAAACGGCTTTTGGGATACCGTGAGTCGAGAGGTGTAAAGAGGGTTTAGACAGGGTGTGCCCTGGGGTGGGATGCATGAAAAGGGATCATCTCCACCACGGACGTACCAGTACACAAATATGATCTGTTATCAACACCGCCTTGAGTGAGAGATCAGGATGTGTAGAGTGTAGACCGTGAGCCTCAATATTTGGAGGTTATGGAGCCAAGAAGACCGTGTACTGTAGGTGAAAACACTTCGAGGGTATGATACTCATCCCGTCCGTCCTTGACGTTTCACCTGAGGCTTTCGCAGGGGTCGCGTGAAGCGCATTCGACCCTTGTTTGCTCCATGGCCATCTTATCATGAGCGCTCTGGTGAAAGCAGACCACGTGCCGCGGGTAATATTGCTCGAATCAGGGCTCGCCTCCTTATGCTAATACTCTACTTGCCGATTCTTGCCGTGGCGGACCCCGCAAAGCTTAGTGCACATGTTAGATCGTTTGCGTTTGCCGACTGATCCCCAACATATCGTCGCATTCTTCTCCCTCGCTTCCGTTCCTTTAGGCCGGTTTCACGTTCGCCATCCTAGTCGTGATTTCGGTCATGTTCCCAGTTGCCAATACTCTCAGCCACCTCGTGAAGGAGAAGGAGCTGAGGATCAAGGAGGGCCTCAAGATGATGGGACTCACCGGCCTTGCTCACACGGCGTCCTGGGTGTTCCACTTCGTCTGCCTCTTCTTCGGTGTCGCTCTGCTCATGGTGATCGCCTCTGGCACCCTATTCCAAAACAGGCAAGCTTAACCTACAATACGGCTCTTCGAAGATGTTAGAGGGAAGACGGCGGCACTGTTCGCGGTACAGGATTCGTTGTTTTTTACGATAGGCGTGAAGCCGATACACGGAAAAGACATCACCCCTTGAATGCTCGTGTAGCTTGTTGAGAGTTGACCTGTGGCCAGGGTCGGAGTACTCTTGCCCCACCAATGTATTTCGTTTTGAAGACCTTGACCATGGCCCCAAGATGTCTCCATGGAAGGTCCAGCCAAACCTGTTGCCCCTGGCGCCCCCCTTCGCTCGGTCCGCCGATGTTTGTGTGTTTTCGTTGTTGTTCAGCGACAAGGTGCTAATGTTTTTGTACTTGTTTGCCTTCTTCATGGCGACGACGTCGTTCTGCTTTTTTATTGCAGGTGAGACCCACAAACACACAATCAGAAGAGAGAGGCAGACAGAGCGACATACGGATTATAATATGTATATCTAGGAAAAACTGGTTTTCCGATTAGGGATACACGATGACATGGAAGAATATAGACAACGCCATCTACGCCGGACGAAGAGAGCGTGCAAAGGTCTGTTGAGCTCCCCGGCACATGTTGAAAGCGCTAGCCACTACCACCGTACCATCCATTCCTGAAAAATAAATGTCCCGAAAGAACCCTAGTCCGGCTATTTCAAGGCAATGACGATGATAGGCATCCCCCTTCATGAAACTGCTACCACCAGCTTTTCCTCACCCCAACCCTACTTTGGCAAAGTAGAAAGGAACGATTGGCCATCGGCGATCGGTCCTGTGAGAACAATGCTCCGTCCTCTCGAGGACGCGTGGTCAATGGTCTAACCGCTAAGGCATGAAAAACATAAGAGTACACCAACCCTACTTCATTCCTTGTGCTTGCGCCTCCCACAAGCACATCCCAAGTTGTCCCAAGAGCTCTAACCCTTTGTAACGCCAGCGCGCTCAGCTGTCCCGAACCCACTCCATATGTATATCCCATCCACTTCCAGCCCTCCCCTGCCAATATCAGCGATCGCGCCCTCTATCGAACCCTTGCCTTGTCCCTATCGACATCCATCCCCTTTGTCCTGAACCTCGTACTGTGTACTGTAGCTCTGCCTTACGAAACCTCCCCACAGTGACGGTAGTGCTACCGCCGCCCGGGTTCTTGTTCCAACCCCATTACACATAATACGATGTCTCCCTACCCTTTCGACCTCAGCGTTCTTCAGCCGCGCGCGGACGGCAGCCACGATCGGCACCCTGCTGTTCTTTGTTGCGCTCTTCCCGTACTTCGCGGTCTCGGATAAGGAGGGCATCACGGCCAACCAGAGACGGGCGGCTTGCCTGTTACCCTCCACGTGCCTTGCCCTGGGCACTGTACCCCTCGTCGAGTTTGAAGACGCCGGCGTGGTGAGCAGCTTCCTTTCTGGGTTGCTCGTGTTCAACCTTGCGCAGCGGTGCCGTCTCGCAGGATGTACGCCATTGAGTAGTGTCCTTCCTTGAGTGACCAATGGAGTAGCTCCGTGTCTTCGCGGTTGGATCGGATCAGGTCGTGTACATAGGCAATGAGCAGTGGCCAGAAAACTAGCGGTCAATTCAACTCAATTCAATTCAAATCAAGGGAGACCTTAACCATACCTTTCCAACCTTGCGAGCGCCCAGCTGGATCCTTATGGTGTTACATGTAGGCCCGATTTCACTTGCTCTCCGTCCCGTTTCGCCGGTCCTAGATCAAGTTCGACGTACCGACTGTTTTCTACTGCAGCCATACAGTATATACTGTGCCGTCCTATCAATAGCGGACCTTGAACAAAAACATTGGTGGGTATACACGATTGTAGGGTAGCCCCGGCGTTTATCCCAACACGGGAGAGAAGTGATACGGTCTCTAGACTAGACCCGAAGGGTTTATAGACGTCGGACCCTCCGCTGTATCGTCATGCATAGTCTACATACGAGGGGCCTACCCGTACCCTTTCCTTCTCTCTCGGTGATTCACTCGACTCTCGTTCGTAGTCTCAAACCTCTCGCTGTCCGACTCCGACTCCGCCTTTCCTGTCCGAAGACTTGGAAGGTTGTAGCCACCCCGCGCTTCAAACGCCTCTTGGTTTTCACACTTACGCTCGCCCTTATTTAAACATATTCTAAACAGCGTTTTTGTTGGTCCTGGGTACCAAGGATCCCAGAGCGCGACAAGCGAAACAGCCGTGTCTCGTGTTGGTGTTCTTCGCCTGCGACATCTAGCTCTCGTCCTGGCCTCGAAATCATTTATGTGGCCAAATTTGTTTTGCGATCGGAACGGTGGCAGGGTGTGACGAGTGAGACGGCCGGGTCAAGCGAGAGCGGTTTCACCTTTAATGACGTCATCACCATGCTCATCGTCGACATGTTCGTCTATGCCGTACTGGCGTGGTACGCCACCAATGTAAGTGAACAGGCCACGCAAACTACATTATTTGAAACGGTCGCGTTCAGGGCACGTTCAATGATGGCCCGTTGACATGATCGTCAAATACTAATTCGTAACGTTGTCCACGCCTCAATCGCGAATCCCGCCGGTGCCCAAACCAGGTGCTGCCTTCGGAGTGGGGGACATCTCAAAAGCCTTGGTTCGTCTTTACCAAGTCCTACTGGCTCTCCGGAATGACTAAAAGGCACGTCTATGCCCATGCTACTACTGTGTACTACGTATATGAAAATGGACGCGCGTTCTGCCGGATGAGACGGGCTCGCTTCATCACAAGATGTTCCTTATGCAATGTGGTTGAAGTCCCTTTGACCGCGACTGCATCTTACTTTTTTAAATTGTCGAGTCTTGTGATGGTGGTTGATGTCGCGGGCTGACTGACTCACGTCTTCATCGGTCATGTTTCGCATCTCGTCTCGTCTCGTCGACGATTTCACCGTGATTCGGTGTCCATCCATGTGGAGTCTGGAAACTGATGGCGTGCGTGGCACACACTTGGGCAGATTGAAACAGTTTAAGAACACAACGTTTTTCAGCCCGGTGTGTCGGCGACGAGTAGTATCATCGATACGTTTGAGAGGGGCTGCGCACACATGACCAATAGCGTCCATGCGATATCGTTCAACGTGTCAGTAACTTAAGGTAGATTGTTTCTCTGTCATGATCATCCTATACTACAGGGAGGCGATGGCAATTAACTCCGAGTTGCTGGGTCACGACGAGAGCGAGGGCCAACCATCGGTGGAACCTGCTTCTGAAGAGCTCAGGGCCCAGGTGCCCGCCGGCCAATGCGTCGCGATTCGCGGTGAGGGCGCAATGTAATCATTGCACGGTGTCGTGGATCATGCAGGCAACCTTAATCCCTCAATGCCTTTTCACCAATACTCATTCGAAAGAACAAATCTCGTACTTCAGAAAGAACGCTTGCAGACCTTGCACCAGCACCGCGCTGGTTTGTGGTATGTTTTTGACAGCCGCTCCTCGCGTGCCGGGTGGTCTAACAGTAACATTCACATCGTACGCATATCTAGAGACAGTGAACTTGCGATGTTGACATCGTTTCTCCTCGAGCACAAAGGGTTCTCGGTTTTGCTGTCGACTTTTTAGTTAGGCTTGTTGGGGCTGGAAGCCGGCGCGCTTCTTTTGAGGTCAAGCGGATTATACGATGTTGCTCTGGGAGGTATCGATGAAAGGCGCCGCGTCCTTTGCGAGAATCAGTGCTCGATGTTGTTGCGTGATTACTTTTTTCTGCTGCAGACGTGGGGCGAACATCGTGATACCAGCGAGATCGCTACTCTGGCGATGCCTCCTTGACCAATTTATCTCACAAGCACGGCGTTGTGGTTTCAACACGATTCATTCGCAGGCCTAACGAAGGTGTACCAGAGCTCAGTTGGCGGTTCCAAGACGGCGGTGGACAAGCTAGATCTCACCATGTACGCTGGTCAGATCACGGCTCTGCTGGGCCACAACGGCGCCGGCAAGGTAACTGTACCTTAATAATAAGTCAACAGGCAGCCGATAGACAAGTCCATGATAGTTAACTATATGGCCCTTCGCCAGGGCTTGATGTTGCGACAAACGGCAGCAGACTACACTGCTGTATTCCCGAGTGCACGGATTGGATGAACGTGGATTTCCCACTGGCCACGTGCGCGAAAACGTGGATGCGGACATTTGCATTAGACTAGGTGTTAGGTACATGCGGGCTGATGATCTGCACTTTTTTGGCCAAACTGCCACTACCAGGAGGAGAAATTGCCGTTCGGGGTGTACAACCAAGCCGAAGCGCGTTAAACCATCGCAGAAATATTTATGTTCACACGAGCTTACGCAAGCGTGTCCCTTGTGGACCACTGCATACAACTGCTGCTGGGGAACGGACATTTTCGAACTCCGTTCTCTGTCGATTCCGGCCCAATTCTCCTGAACGTTCTTTTCCGGGGTCAAGAGCTGGCTGCAACGTGAAGCGTCGAGTCGACGTCGTGCGTGCTTCCCAACCTCAGTAGCTCCGGGATGAATGTTTTAAAGTGTGTAACATACGTGTCGATAGATGTGCATACCATCTGTAAGAGTAGTTTTGCATCTGAACCATTGGTACGACGACATTGTCTGCTGTGAGACTTAGTGCTCGTGCCCTGATTCTTTTTCTCGATGCCGCCGCTGGTTCGCCACCGAACGTATCCTCATTTTCTCTTGCCACGATGCCTCACACAAGCACATCTAAACACGTCAAACGCTAAATCGGTAGCGCCTGTATACAATTGTAATCACCATCACCATCAGGTGCGCGTTTGGTCCACCACACGTTCCAAGGGCATCCTCCAATTTGCTTGCAACCGTCTGGTGTGCGTGTTGCCCAATGCTTGGGTATCCCCTCCTCTTGCCGTGTGGCAGACAACGCTCTTGGCGATGCTGACGGGGATGACCCCGGCGACCGAAGGGAATGCTTTCATAGCCGGGCGAGACGCCAACAAAGACATGTCCAACATCAGGAAGTCCCTCGGCGTCTGTCCCCAGCACGACATCCTGTACCCTACCCTCACCGTCAAAGAGCACCTCAGGCTGTACGCCGTGCTCAAAGGGGTGCCTCATGCCAACCTGGGGGAGGCCCTCAAGGTATATTCGCCTACAATCCTGCCCTCATGTCAGAAGTCCGTGTCGCGCTAATAAGATGGGCAGCCCCGGCGGAAGGCGGCATCATCTGCCGTCTCCCATCCTTCACCATGAGCAATAAGAACCTGACGCAGTGTTTCACCTAACATTGTTCTTGGCAACCACAAGACAGCGCTATTAGTAGCTGGTATGTTGTACCTCCAGTATCCGCTTTTTTCTCTGCCCTAAGACGAGCAAACGACGGACCAATACCCCCCTACCCTTTCCCTTTTTTTCCCCTACTCTTTCCCAAGAAAACGTTGCTGGACGTCGGGCTAACGGAGAAGGAGAACGAGAAAACCAAGACGCTCTCCGGCGGGCAAAAGCGCAAGCTGTCCGTTGGAATTGCTCTCATCGGTGACTCAAAGGTGGTGTTCCTAGGTGAGTAGTCGCTGGGTGTACAAGGGTGCGCGACAAGGCATACTTCTATTGAGTGCAGGAAGCGAAGCCATTGGGTGCGGCAGCTGTCAAATAAGTTCTGGTTTCTTGTCTCCAACTTTGGGTGGGGTACGATCCGGTGGTATGTTTGGGGTTGCCTAACTCCTCGCCGAGGTCGTTCAAAGCTTCCACCCGCCCACCTCCAACTCCTTCTTGTCTCTCTTTGCCCCTCCATTCCGTGTTTGGCCTCTCCCCTCTCCCCGTGCCCCACCCCGCCGTCAACACACGACTGCTGTTGTGCAGATGAACCAACCTCCGGAATGGATCCGCACAGCCGACGCTTCACGTGGGACTTGATCCGCAAGAATCGGGAGGGCAGGGTGGTCGTTTTGACGACACACTTCATGGACGAGGCGGATCTACTTGGTGATCGCGTGGTAAGAATAAGAACATCCACCAAGCGTCTGGTGTTCCAAAACTGTGTCCGAACGACACTGCTGTTAACCCTTTTGTTTTGTCCCATACAGGTGCCGTTATTCGCTGAGCCGAATCAGTTCGACAGCATGTTATGAGTTCAGCCGTGTTCGCCTTTCCCCCTCTACTCAGGCGATCATGGCGGACGGGATGCTCAAGTGCTGCGGCAGCTCCCTCTTCCTCAAGAAGCACTATGGTGTTGGGTGAGAAGGTTATGCCAGCTGCTGTCCTCTAGTGCCGTCAGTTGACCGACACTTGTTCGTTGCAGGTCCGAGTGGGCGGAATTGTGGGGAAACGGTTGTTTTCTGTCTTGGCTGCTAGCTTCCCGAAAGCCAGCCTTCCCACCGAGAGGGATCACGGTTTCAGAGTCGAAGCATTGTCGACCCCCCACCTTCTCCTAAACAGGTACAACCTGACCGTGGTGAGAGGCATCGAAGGAGACTCACCGAGCTCGACCAATGGTAAGGAAGGAGGGAACGGCGTGTCCGAATCCAAGCTGGAGGAGGGGACACCTCACCATGAGAACGACAAATCCCACCTACAGGTTTGCTATCACCGTACGAGGCAATAGCGCAAGTAGTACTGCTTAGATGCCGGTATCTTGATTCCTCTGGAGGACCCACCGTAGTGCAAAGCACTTTCGCCTGGCGAATTAACTGTCCTGTCTTCCCTTTTTTCTTGTAGGAGAGCATGGAGCTCGAAAAATTAGTCATTTGGGTTGTGTATCTGCCACAACAGCAGCGCCTTTCCACAGGGTACCTCGCTGTACCACGATACACGACGTGGGTGGACCAACGACCAGCTACCGATGGTTCTCACACCTATCAGCTATTAACAGACAGCTACAATGTCTTTTTTGGTGCCGCCACAGGCGAGTTGCCTCGTCGCCCCCACGCTTGCGGTGTCAAGAGTGCTAACAGCTTTTCCTACCGCTATACTTTTCCCCAAAACCACACCCGGTCATCCTGGAACCACAAATGCCTCTCTACCTCAACCTTTGGATGCTCCCCCCCGGCCATGAAGGTGGGTCCAATCAAGGCGGTCGTTCGCTCCCACGTCAAAGGTTCCGTCCTCCTCAGCGACGTTGGGGCGGAGCTGTCGTTCCAGTTGCCAAGTGAAGCGTCTTCTTCGTTCAAGGGAATGCTGCTCGAGATGGACGATCGCAAAGAAGAGCTGGGCATCAACAGGTTCGTGCCATCGTCCTCGTTGTCGTCGTCTCCATTTCACTGACCTCACCTTCCCCTGAAGTATTTGAGTGGTGACTGGAGCTTTAGGTGTTGAGTGAGTTATTATGCAGGACAATGTTGGTTCGGTGTTGAACCAACCCAACCCGATCCCAACCCTAGCCTCACACCCGCTACCTAAGCACGCCTTCGCCGCGCGATCTGAACAACGTTGAAACAAACAAAAACGCTGGAAAGAAGAAATATCAGTATTTTTCATTCTATATCTGGTATTTTTGCGGTGCCGAAAGGGCGTGCGAAAGACTACTTCCCATTGTACAGGTTGGCCACGTCACCCCCCCCCCCCCCGCTACCCGTGGCAACCGGGACTGTACTGTAGCTACGGCGTGAGTGTGACGACCCTCGAAGAGGTGTTCCTTAGGGTGGCCAGCGAAGCTACCGACCACAAGAACCTCGGGCATCTAGGCCGTCTCCGACGCGAAAGCAGCCACGCCTCTGACATGGAAAAGGTGAATAGAAGTCACTACAGCGTGAATGTATCCAAGAGTCCTTCCGCATGGTTGTGAGCTGTATCGACCGAATCCGACGATATGCCCTGCGCGCAAATGTTTGGCACTTGCTGGATGAATGGACGGAAGGTTGTCTGAGTGCTATATGTACACCTGCTGTTGTACATGCATTCACATTGTTCCTGTCACGGTTGACTTCCTATTGCGGCGTAGAAGGCTCTGCAGTGGACGACAACACGACCGAAAGACCTAAACTTTCTTGCGAAGACCGTCTTAGCGACGTCGAGATGGTGATTTTCTGAAGTAGTGCAAATTGTACCCTGAGCATTGTTCAAGGCCCTCTGTCGGCTTTCGGGGTGTTTCTTTCCTTCGCCGGACTGCAGGTGGCCACCCCGAACGAAAGCGTTCAGCATGGCGTTCCCGAGCACCGTTCCAGCGACCGTCCCTGGGCGTCGGCTTTCCTCTACCAGACTATGGCTCTGTTGAAGAAACGCCTGCTTACCTTTCGGCGGGACAAGAAGATGTGGGCGTTCGTGGTGCTCATGCCCATCGTCTTCATTGGAATTGGCGCCCTTCTAATCCTAGACTTCGATATGAAGGACCAGCCCGCCCTGACCCTCTCCCCACAGGTTCGATGCTTGATGCAAAAAGTGCTGCCAATTCTCCCGCGCGACGAAAAAAACGGATTGCCCCAGCAAGGGTAGGGCGTGTGTTCGGGTGTGCCCGCTGTGCGGAGCGTCAACCTGCTGTGCGGGGGGTTGTGCCAATCGTCGATATAGCTGCGACAACACCTACCATGAAGTTGCGCAGCTCACCCCATTTCGCCCTTGAACCTTTTGACGGCGTCTCGATACATAGGTCTACAATAACGGGGGTGGGGCGCCCTTGCCATTCGCGACGGAGTGTTCCAACCCCATTGCCACCGATGGTGTTTGTGATCCTGGCGTGCTGATGGAATCGCTTGACAACCCCGACTCGGCGCAAGAAGTTGACCTGGAGCTGTCGCAAGATGCCGAATCGGGCGACGCTGTCGGCGAGGCACGTAATCCGCCAAATTGAAGAGGCTGACACTACATATGCATGCACTGCGTAAAGTTTGTGCGTTGTGGAGGAACGAAAGGCGGGTTCGCGGGCGCGTATTAGTCTCCACAAGCTCTCAAGCACTGCCACGAGTCAACTTGGTTGTTGTTTGGGTCGATCGTCGTCCTCCTTCCTTCGCCACTGTTCATCTCCGCCCCCCTTGCCTCTCGCGCCCTTGACAATCGCCCCGTTGCTTGCCACGGGCGGCACCAAACCGTACGTTCTGTGTGACTGGTCAGCAGCTCAACACGGCGCTGTCCGTATTCCCGAACAGCTACGACAACAGAGTCTTCGGCGCCTTGTCATTCCGCGAAGCGGACACCGCCTCAGCAACGTTTGACTACACGATTCACGTGAGCAAACGAGGAATCATCGCGTCCTCATTGTTCCAGTAGGGTACGAAAACAGTACATACAAGCAACAGTGCCCCCCAGGTCCCTCATTCGACTGCTTTACCCTATTGAGAGTTTGGAGTTGCAGCACGTCTTATTCAGAATTCATTCGCATTCCGACCGGACTGGATATCGCATAGAAAGCACGTCGTTCACGTACTACTGCTGAAGTTCTGTACTTGCTGCTGAGCGCTTTAACCACTTCGAATTGTTGCAACAGCCGGCAATCTTGGGACCGACTCTTCACAGAATCCGTTCGTTCTTATCCTCACAACCGCAGTGGTTGCGCCCCGCTCTTGTCGTTTGTCGTTGGTTGTGTAACATGCACGCTTTGCATCCTTTGACAGTCCAACTACAGCGCCCCCCACAGCGCGCTGGGGTATTTAAACCAGATGAACTCCGCCCACGCTTTGCACACCTTGCCAGTCCAACTTCAGCGCCCTGCACAGCGCACCGGTGTATCTGAACCAGATGAACTCCGCCATTCTGAGATTGCTGTCTGGGGATCCGGAACAAAGCATCAAGACCGTCATGCACCCCATGCCAGGTGTGCCAATGCGAACGCATGATGGTGTCTTGCCTGTGTTGCTTCTTGAAGCCCATTTTGATCTCAGTGAAGCATGCGGCAATCGGATTAGTGTAGACCAGGTGCCACTCAATGTTTGACATAGTACAAGGAAATTTTGACGTCAAGGTAGAAGTCACTCGGAGCAGGTTCAGTGATGGTTTCGCGAACATCGCGTCTCAGAATCGCAAACCAAACCCGTTGGATGCAATGTTACTGACGTGTTGTGTGCCTCGACTTTGCTGGAACCCCGTTGAATGCTTACCCCTGGAATGCAGAGACGGCGGATGTCGAGGAAATCATCGATTTCGTCCAGACGTTTTTCATCATCATCTTTTCCATCATGGCCTTCAGCTTTGTACCAGCAGGCTGGATCATGTTTATCGTCAGGGAGAAGGACACCAAGTGCAAGCACCAACAGGTGTGTGCGGTGACCACGCCCTCAAGGCCAACCCTTACGACGACGTACCTACTGTATGCAAGATCAGCTAGTGTGGGCCGTGAGCGTATTATTAGAAGGAATTGTTGCCAGCCCTAAAACACTTTATGTCACCGCTATCCCGTTCCAGATGTGGCGAAGCGCCTCCTTCTGGACCGCGCAGTATCATTCACGTCCTTCACCCCAAAAACAGCAAGACCAGAAAAACAAGCAACACGTAGCCTCCTCGACTCCTTGACCGCTCACTACCGTTCAACCTGCACCTGCCGGCCATCGCACCCCATCTGGACCAGATCGTGTCTGGTGTGGGACTGGAGGCGTACTGGTTTTCGTCCTTCTTGTGGGACTTTGGGTCGTTTCTCGTCCCGATGACGTTTGCAATCGTCCTGTTCAAAGGCCTTGGTGTTGATTCTCTCTTCGAAAACGGGGCGGACGCGGCGTTTGTGCTGCTGTTCATCCTGTTCGGCCTGAGCATGGTGAGCGTGCCCGAAGGTTGTGTCCTTGCCCGGCCATACCGCAGTCCCAGGTCTTCCCCCCTTCCGCTTGGTGAAACAGTAAACTTTGTTTGTGCCATCCTCTCGGACCATGTCTTGTTCTCCTCTGTCTGTCGGATGATGCTGTTTTCTATCTTGCGGGTATTGTTTGCACGACTGTTTATGAATGGTTATTAGGGCGATCGACCCTTACCCGAGACCGCGCCCGAACAATCACACCAGATGTAGAGTTCTCGATTCCATGCCCTTGCGATCCGCCGAGGTTATCCCCTTTTTTTTGGATTGTAGAAGACGGCGGTTGTTTTCACTCTCGCGTTCACAGGTTTTAGAAAGAACGACGATTTTTGCGCTATTGACGAATGCTGCCAGCTTCTGGCGAGCGATATACTATTTAGCCGCCCTGACAAACCGTGCCCCATACGCCCGACACAGGTTCCCTACACCTACCTCGGAAGCTTCATGTTCTCGTCTCACAGCAAGGCCCAAAACCTTTGGCTGTTCCACAACTTCGTCCTGGGAATCCTAGGTCCGACGGTTGGTGTTGGTAGTGTGCATGTTTGCCTGCGGCTGTTCGGAACAAAGGTTAAGACACGTCGTGCTTGTGATGATGCTCTATTGGATTTCGTCGACCGTACACCAGGTGCCCATGGTTGTGAGCCGTGGTTATTTGTCCTTTCACGGAGGCGGGGCAATGCTGTTGTCATTTTCTTGGGCCTCTTTTCATCTATGAAGGTCCCTGGCTTGTTGTACGCGTGTTGCGGGGTCTAGTACGGGTCCAGAGGCACATCAAGTACTTCACCTCTGATGGCAATCAACCGCGGTAGGACCAACTATTTGCCTCATTTAGAGCCGATGATATGGGAGCTTGCCGTGTGGTATTTGTCGCAACTGATGTCGTCGCTGGGGTCGGCCTTGCTGTTTCAACGCATCCGGTTCGCGACTCATTCTTACCAACTTACCATCACCATGGTGTGCCTCCTGCTTCTCTCCCACACTTCACCTGGTGTCCGCTCGTTACCCCCACTACCCCTTCCAGGTCCGGTAGCGATAATGTCGGTAAGTGCCTTTCGGTACGGGCACGGGGGAGGGTGCAGGCGAATGTCGTATTCGTGCGGTAGAGAGTGGGGGGGGTTGTTTTGGCCCACCTCGCTGACATGATACATCGAAGGTCGTAAGGCGGACTGCTTGTTTCGGCATCGCTCCTTGCTGTGCTTGAGGTTTGCCCGTTCCGTGCGCCATCTGGTGCGTGGTGATGTTTGATCCTAATGCTGCGATTGAGCGAGGCGTCGAATACAATGTTGGCTATGGCCATCCATGCGGTTGGATCATCGAGACCCTCTAGCTGCTTCCACCTTGTACAAATTTGCTTTGTTGTCTCTCTTTCTGACGCGCTTTTTCTCTCGACACCTTGATTGGCTTCGGAACTACGGTCTCGGGTGCAGATTCCTAGCGAGAAGTGGTACCAGGATGCGCTGCTGTTCGTGCTCAACCTCTTCCCGCAAGTATGCTTCTCGTTCGCGCTGCTTGTTCTCGGCTTCACCAACGTCGGCGGAGGGGACGAGGAAGGAGAAGGCGAAGGTGACTTCGAAGACGACTTCGACCCGTTCAACAAATACGTTCGTCGCAGCCTAATCTACATGGCGTGTGAGGTTGTGGTCTACACGATTTTCCTCCTCCTATTAGAGAGGTACGTCATTCATGTGACCACTAGGCCTTGCGTTTGAAACGGGTTGGAATGGTGTTGTACCATTTGGCGGGGGACATGTCTTGTGCTCGTACCCGGAGGGCGCGATCACCTCGGTCTGTCGATCATGATATTACGGCTGAAGACGGTATCACTGAAGAGAAGGGGAGATGGAGAGTAAGGCAGCCCGCTTCCCGTTTGCTGCAAAGCGTCTGAATGTAGCCTTCTCCCCTCCCTCCCACCGTTGACGATATCCTGGGGTTGCGTCGTCTGTACGCGATTCTTCGTGTTTCCCCCCGTCGGACAGATCGTCGGCGGGCGGGTCGTGCTTGTCGAGCTTGTGCGGCAAAGCCGCCGTGGGCGCCAGCACCCTTCTCAGCTCCGTGAGCCCCCAACAGCTCGGGGAAGGGGACGTGCTCGATGAGGATGTGGCGCGAGAGGCCGAGAGGGTACGACAAGGAGGCGGGGATGGAGATGCCGTCAAGGTGATTCCGTGATCAACAAGAATATCCATCCCCGCACGATCGATGTTGGTCCTACAAAGCTGTAGGAATCAGCCATGCATGTGCCAGGCACGATCCCTGCACGATCATCCTGACCTCCCTCCTTGCAACTTCCACTTCCTCGCAAACACGGAGGTGTTGGTCAAGGAGGAATGTCCGGTCCATCGCGCGCGAAACCGGGCTGAACAATCACAACAAGTACAGATATCTTGTGCGGCCGTGATCAGTGTCTCCCGATCTAAAGCTGTCTCGACGATTCCGCGATGCCAGCGCTGGAGCTTACTTTCCCCGCGGTGTTTTCTTCGTACCCTTGTTGCTCCTGGACGTGGGCCATGCTTGGCTTGGCCTATAGATTGAGGGGGTCACCAAGGTATACCCGACACATGCCGGAGCAAAGGTTGCCGTGAAGAGCACGTCGCTGGGGATTCCGAAGGGGCAGTGCTTCGGACTGCTCGGGATCAACGGGGCCGGGAAGTCGAGCCTGCTATCCATCCTGTCAGGTAAGGCCTGAAGATTCCCTCGTTGCGGATAAATCGGTGCGTGTGAAGCCAAGGCAAGTGCCAAGCGGCCCAGGCCTCCATCCCTTTGTTTCGTACGATACTGTACTAGTACAAGTTCGATGTGCGCACCGGACGGGATCAGAAGCAAGCAGAGGGTTCACACCCATGTGTGTTGCAGCCGCACACAATGATTCTGACAGTCCCGACGGACTAGTGTTCTGCGGCTGCCGTAACCATCGCTGCGCACTGACCCATCGTCCGGGTACAAGGAGGGAAGTATTGGACGGTAGGTGTGCATGTGGGCAACGGCCATGACAGTCGTTCTTGCAAAAGAACTCAGGCGGAACTCTTGAGAGCAACCTGTCATTTCCCTTGACTATTTCACCAACAACCGCGCAACACAGGGGGGATTCCAGCCACGGCCGGTGCGGCGTCGCTAGGGGGACATGACGTCGGTAAAGAACCCGAAGCCATCCACCGCCTTATGGGCTATTGCCCCCAGTTCGACGCCCTTTTCGAGACCTTGACCGGCCGGGAACACCTCAGGCTGTATGCTGCCATCAAGGTGCGGCTTGGAATCGTGTCTTATACCTTTTGCCAAACATCAGCATCTCCCCTCCCGCCAGGGAGTCCTTGTCTATTTAACTGTTTAAATATGAAATCAAGCGACGTTTGGACACATCCATGCTCTGTTTTCATACACCTGTGACATAAGACCATGCGGCATGCCATGCGATGTTTCACGATGCAGGGAATACCGGCCGCGGAGGTCGAATAGGCCGCCAGCACGATGATCACGGATCTGGGCCTTGGGCACTACGCCGATAAGTTGGCAGGCTCTTACAGCGGGGGAAACAAGCGCAAGCTCTCGGTGGCTGTCGCCATGATCGGGAATCCGCAGATTGTTTTTTTGGTGAGAATCCAAACGACAGTACTGTAAAGCGGTGGCGATGCCACCGGCTGGTATACGGTATGTTTATTTCCTCTCGCCGACCGCTTCGCCACGAGTATGTTTGGCTACTGGCGAAAACCCCGCACGCAAGAGCTCCGATGATGGCGGTTGTGGCAGCAACGTAGCTCCTCTTTCGAACAGCAGTACCATCCGACGTGTTCATCGTTCGCCGTGCTTGCATGCCGTCGTGTCCCCCCTTGTGTCTCCTCGCTTCGTTACGTTCGCTCGTGAGCCAGGCGTGCGGGATCTTAATACGGGCATGTGTGGCCTCAGTGAAACGAGCGTAATGTGCATGTCTTTCACTTGTAAACCTTGAGACCTCTCTGTTTCCCTCGTTTTTTCTACCGTACCGAACACCATACCCTGACGATAACCTGCAGGACGAGCCATCGACGGGTATGGATCCGATGGCCCGGCGGATGATGTGGAACTACATCATGCGCATCGTCACTCAGAATCGGTCGTGCGCCATGATCTTAACGACGCACAGGTGCGTACGGGCAGTGTCCTTCTTGAACTCGCCGGCACTGCTACACGCAGTTGAGCTTTGGTCCTTTACGATGTGAGCTCGTCTTGACAAATGATGACCAGCCGCAAAAGTGTCGTGAAGGCTAGCATAATGTTCACTTGAACTGCACGTGATGTTCAATTCGGTGCCATGTCTCGCAGCATGGAGGAATGCGAGGCCCTTTGTCAGCGCATCGGCATCATGGTCGGGGGGCGCATGAGGTGCCTCGGTAGCTCGCAGCACCTCAAGACGCGCTTCGGGAAAGGGTTCCAGCTCGAGGCCAGGGTCGGAGCCGTCTCTCCGACGGTAAGTTGGTCTTGGGCGGCGACGACCGCACGGAAGGCGTTAAGCCATCGCATGAAATATTTTGGTATCCAGTCGCAACAGTATTGCCGTCTCCCATTCTACAATAACCCCGTCCTTTCATTGTTTCTCGAAAAACCACAGGATATCGACGCGATGCTCGCTACCATTGCCACTGCCACCGGCGGACAAGCGTCCCTCCCCAGCGAGCTTTGCGGTCCCGCTCTGGACGCCGCACAATGCCCCGAACTCGCACCGGAAATTACCCCAGAGGGAAGAGGGGCAATGGTGTACCACGCCCTCGCCAACGAGCGGACTGTCTTGGCGCGGGACTTCGCCGCGTGGCTTTGCTTAGAGCAGAGTTGCTCTCGGGTGAGAGGCCTTTTTGATTTTGTTTCGTGTAGGGCATGCATTGGGACGAGGCTCCCACCCATGCCACACTGCAATTCAGTCTCAAGTATGTTCGTTCTGCATCGGAATAGCACTCTGCTCCTGCTGACACTGGCTGTGTCATTTGTTTGACATTGAGCATATTCCGTTCCAGATGTTACCACCTGTTTAGCGTCTGCCTTAGTGTGGTCGACGTCATGCGACGCAATTGGTGCTGGGGGGAGGACAACTCGATAGTTTCAGGCTTGAGCATTGAGTTGTCCATGTATCCACCGAAACACGGAAATGGGTAGTACATTTTTTCGAAATCCACCCTTCCGATGCTGCTTGCCGTCGTTGGAATGTTGACCAGGTGATCGCGTTTGTGGAGAGCAGCTTCAAGGGGGCTCGTTTGCGCGAAAAGCAGAACGCCAAGATGCGTTTCGAGATCCCGCAGCAAGAGGATAAGACGCTGGGGGCAATGTTTGGGTTCATCGAGGTAAGCAAAGACCCCTCTGTGGTGTGCTACAATACAATACGACACCCTTGTTCCCGGAGCGAAGGAGCCACTGTCCACTTTTAAACGTTAGCTAGCCTCTGCTTGATTTCAACGGGCGGTACTGAAAAGAGAGGGAAGCACAGTTTGATCACTGAAAAAGGATTAAAGCTCGAGGCCATGGATACAGCGCATTCTAACGCTCTTGGCACGATTAGACTATGTGCAATCACACACCGTCGTTGGCTGCCCGCGATGAGTTCCGTCCTACGCCAACGATTGGGATGTTGTTACGGTGTCGCCGAGGCGCACCTGTACAAATCTGGCCTGCAAACTCTCAACCGTACCCAAATTCTCCGGCACCTTGGTGCCTTTGTTTCTCCACCTTGCCCGCGGGGTGTATTGCTGTCCTACCACAGGACAACGCTGCCGAGCTTGGCGTGGGAGAGTACTCGCTCAGTCAGATTTCGCTTGAGCAAATCTTCAATGGATTCGCCTCTCAACAGCAAGAGGAACAAGGCAGGGCAGCTGGCATCGTGTGACGTGTTTAGCTTGCCGACGCGCAACTGTTGTATGTAGCGCTAGAACGACAGCATGCTGGTGTAGCCTAAAGGTTGCACAAGAGCGGATATGGTCCGAGGCCAGACTGATGATATGGTGCCGTTGAGAATGTCAAAAGCAAGGTGTCTAGTCTATTTGTACAACACACAATGAAAACGCTTTGTGGGTGAAGTGGGCTAAATATGCTGGTGAACGTTGTATGTGAATTCAAGCGCTTCAACGAAACGTTGGTGGTGTTGAGCCGGTGGAAACCATTTTGGATGAGGCACAACGCTCTGTTTTCGCGGAGTGTATAGATCCCCGTAGTTTTCCAGAAATAGACAATGCTGTACAACGAACGGTAAGTATACTTTAGGATTGTGGAAGTACAAATAAATATGGTCGTCTGCTGTAGACTCGATTCGAGTATCACGTGGAGATATTGTAGGGTGGTGGTCTCCGTTGCCTCAGCGCTGACATGACATTCGATGCAGCACTTTTCGCGAAGAGGCTCTCATCCCCTGTGTCGGTCTTGATGATTTGACTTCCAGATCGTGTACATATTTTGACAATTTCTTGCGTGTTAGTCTAGTCAATAGAGTGCTATTGATTCCGTTGTAAGGTGCGTCTTGGACGATGCGAACTGGTTTTGGCCTTTCGTTTTTTCCTGCTTGGAGGTTGCTCTTGTTGGCTGCGTCCTTCCGCCTGTTGTGTTGTCAATGTGGCACCTAGCCCTGTCTCATCGGCACTGGATGGAGGGGAAGCAGCAAGACAGTTGACAATGCGTCGAAGCTACCTGCAGCAGCACCGTGAACGAGCAGATAGATGTTGGTGCGACGAACAATGCCGGGTTGTGTTACCACGTTTGGTTTTGACCCAACCAGGTCCATTGCTGTATCTGTGTCTTCAATGTCCTTCAAGTCGAAATGTTGTATTTCGAAATGATTCAAACCTTATGTTTTCCCCAACCACAGCGCATTCTCTACTTCAGTGTCTTCTTCGGGAATCTGTGTACAGTGTTGTGTGTGTTGTGTGTGTGCTTTTATTATTCGCATCGACCGCGCTAACCGGCTGACCAATGAAAAGACGTCAGTCTTAGTGCGGTTGAAAACACAAAACACTTTTATCTACCATGAACTGGGACCCCGTGAGGGGGCAGCATGGGGGAGGCTAAGCTATCCGTCGGATCAAAAACAGAAACAGCAGCAACAGAAGAAAACTGCACCCGTCTGCCAAGGCTATTACCTATTACTCGAGTTCGTTTAGGAATACTTTCACCAGTATCCTCCTTGTGTTCGCTACCATCACTCTGATCCTCATTTCGACAAGAAGAATCTCTGGGCAGTTCTTCCCTAGCCCTACGTTTCTTGTTGTGGGGAAGGTCATCTGGCTCAAACCCTTTGCTCTCTTCCACTCCTCCATGTTTTCCTGCTCCATCGTCGTCTTCGTCCTCCTTTCTCCCCTTTCCCTTTCCTTCGTCTTCGTCACTCCCAAAAGAATTACCCTCACTACTATCGTTGTCGCAGAGATCCCAACCGATTGGCCCTGGTGGAAGTTGGTCGATCAGTAGCCCATGACGTTTGAACACATCGCGAGTTCGCATCGACAGAAAACGAGCTAGCTCGAAGGTAAACCGTCTCCGAATCCTGTTAGTATGAAAAGCTTTCAGGCGAACTAAGGCCCTCTCGTCGTCAAAATTTCCCCGGCAAAAAGCTTCGTGCGCCAAGTGGTTGGCGATAGCAACGATGAGTCGATTGGTGCCTTTGCCAAGACCACCATTCGTTGAAAAAGCAGCAGTAAGGAGGGTAGATCTAGACGGGTTGAAAGTTTCCGCATAGTGATTTGCCTTACTTGCAGCTCGATCCTGGCTTCAGGATCGACTTGTCGATGCTTCGACCCGCGGATGGGTTGACGATTGTTACGTCTATGAGAATGGACTTGGTGCAGAGTTCCTCTTCCTTCTCTCCTGCGCGTTATCCTGGGGGGATTACCAAATCCATCTTGTATAGCCCCTTTCCCCTACCAGTGCCTGTGGTAAAAGGGGAAGAATCCTCAACGGCGATGGGCATATGGCACTCGCGCAGTGTCTTGAGGACCACTCGAACCATCCTGTTATGGAGGAAGGTTGAGGCGCCGGTCTTGGTGCAGACGAGGGAGTGGGCTCGGCTCAAGCGGTCCTTGCATGGTAACAATGCACCTGCACCACNCATTCGCGCAGTGTCTTGAGGACTACTTGAACCATCCTGTTATGGAGGAAGGTTGAGGCGCCGGTCTTGGTGCAGACGAGGGAGTGGGCTCGGCTCAAGCGGTCCTTGCATGGTAACAATGCACCTGCACCACAAAGTTTGCCTGTGTTGCAGTCTGCTCGATAGTGACTCCCCAGTACACGACCGATTGACTAGACTATATCGCAGCATTCTTTCATCTGCTGACAACCCTTGCGTTGTCAACCACGACAAAACTCCCTTGCCTTTCNGTTGCAGTCTGCTCGATAGTGACTCCCCAGTACACGACCGATTGACTAGACTATATCGCAGCATTCTTTCATCTGCTGACAACCCTTGCGTTGTCAACCACGACAAAACTCTCTTGCCTTTCGCTTCCTCCAAGCGGATCAACGCTCTCTTCTTTGGCGTTTCCTCGCCTGCTACTTTCTGCAAGTCTGTCTCCACCATGTGACGCACTGCTGCATGAAGAGGTTTCGAAAGGAGAGCTTGGGCCCCAAAGACTTGGTAGTGATGATCAAATTCATTTCGGCTGTAGGTAGACGGTGGCTGATGTTCTACGTCAGGTTTTCCATCTTCACTGGGTTTTCCCGCCTTCCCTGCTTCCAACAGGTAGACTTCCATGAGGTCGGGGGTTTTCCCGCCTTCCCTGCTTCCAACAGGTAAACTCTTTTGAGGTTGTGTTTGTGTGTTTTCGTCCTATTTCTTATGGCGACAGTCCCCCCATTTTTCGTGGTGAGACGTGTACTACACTTTTCAGCGTATGTATGTATGTAGTCTATCTAGAGTACTGCACTTTTCAGTGTATTTTTTCGTTCAACTACATATCGGTCGCCCCGGTGGTCTAGTGGGTAACCTCGCAGCCTGCTAAGGGCCAGGTCATGTGTTCGAGTCCCGACAGAGTGAGTTTTTTCTCGCTAATATATTCCTGGTCTCCTTTGGGAGCGACGCGCTGCAAAGCTCGTTGTTAGTAAACCATATTCGACTTGGTAAGTCGCGATGGAAGGGATTGCTGTACCCTTCTCGGGATAAAAATACCTCAGGCATGAACCGCAGGAGGGGTTCCAGCCCCCCCCTCTTATGTGACCCCGGTTGGGTCGTCTAGCTGGTAGAAGTGGAGGACAGGGGCCAGAAGGGCAGACTGCAGGGTCCAATGATGGGGAAAAAAAAAAACATATATCAACCATGTAGGGTCACACAGGAAGGGGTACACACCAGGGCTTTTTCTTCTTTTCATTTCTTTTCATTCCCCACCTTCCTCCTGCGGTGCGCGCTGAATTTTTCTTGTTTTTATTTTTATCGCGAGAAGGGTCCAGCCGTCCTTTTCCCTCATCAACAGTGCTATCGTCGAAGTTTGGTACTCACGAGAGCTTGTCAGCTAGATATACTTCGCTTTCACCCGCACATTTCGTAATTTTTCACCCCATGGGTATTCGAACCCACGACCTCTGCGATTAGCGGATTACGAGGATACCACTAGAAGACCGGTCGCCCCGGTAGTCTAGTTGGTAACCTCGAAACCTTCTGGAGGTCAGGTCAGGGGATCGACTCCCGGCGTAAGCGAGTTTTTCTTGCAAAGTGAGCTTTTCTCTCGGTCCGCTCCTGGCCTATAGTGGATAACGCTAGTTCGTGTGTACCCAGAGGCAAGAGAGTGCTGAACTCTTCTCGCATTAATAATCGAAGGCAAAATACCGCAGGAGGGGAGGGTAGAGAGGGGCTCTTCTGTGTGACGACGGGTTGACGTAAACGGCACTATCTATGCCGTGAGCGCTGATTTGAAGTGAGTTGTTGTTGTTGTTGTTGACTTCACATTAAACCGTATGCCAGTTGCTAAATGCCAAAATCTAGCAAAGACTCTCGGCCCGTGGTCACGAAAGTGCTGGAGCCATCTGAGGATCTAAAGAACACGCACACGTAGCAAGAAAAAGGTGTACAAGAGCCCGAAGAGGTACTACTACACCTATATATAATCCCTGCAGCACCGTACGCGTGCCCAAAACTGAACTACACGTCCGTCTCACCGT
>CACKRE030000739.1:73893-90264 GCA_902602495.3 Ectocarpus sp. CCAP 1310/34
CCCCCCCCCCCCCGGATAGGCAGGCCGCTCTCCGCTCGTTATACAGACGGGTGGTTTCAGCCTCAGATTTCGAATCCCTCTGGAGAAAGGGAGCCGAATACTTGCAAGCAATAGGCAATAATCCGAGTGTAGCACTTGCGGGTTTTTGTCACACGATCCAGTCCGTGTGAAATGCGGTAGGTAGCCCCAGCTGCCCACGCCCAGTTCCTCAACAACATAAAAGTCCACGCTGCTGCGAGAGCACTCCGTCGGCGCTACCATGATCAAGGAGCCTCTCTGCGCTGAGCCGCCTCGATGTACACTGCTGTAGATTGGCAAATGTGTAGACTCTATTATTCTGAGCCTTCTTCAAGGCAAGGGCTCAGAGTGGTGACCCAGGCGGCTTAGGTGCACGAAGGCGTCCGTCCCGTACCCTTCCATGGACACGATACTCAGGTCCCCTCCGAAGTAACGAGCGTAGCTCCGGCTGATGGGCAAGCCGTACCTGAATCCAAAGAGGATAGTAGGGAAAGGGCAAGAACAAGAGCACGTACATCGCGGGCCGGCGGTGTTACAATGTGACTTCTCTGTCTGTACCCACCTTGGCTGACTTTCTGTTTCACCCAAAAACTCCCCCTCTTCTGTCCTATCGGCCATCAACTCACCCAAGACCAGCTAGCGGAGACTCCTTGGCGTGATCACTCTCGACCTCCCCGAGATTAATAAATCCCTCCTGGACCGCAGGGTCGGCCGTGGTGAAGAGGTAGCTCCAGATGCGGGTCATGTACGAGCGCCGGATGCCCCCGCCCTCATCCGCCACCTTTATCACTACGTCCTGAGAATTGTGCACCAACAAACGGAAACAGGGCAATTGCCACCTCTGACACCACATCTGTGCGTGTAAGGCCAGCGCCCAGCGCCCAGCGCATACAAAACTGGACAGACACAAAAACAAAATCTCCGATAAAAATGAAGCGAGGAAGGCCTATTCCAGGATTTCACAGCAGCCTCGCCGCAAAATTGTTACCCATGTACGCGATGGGTTCCCGATGGCGTTTTGTCGACGCCAAATCTCTACCTACATACGCGATGAAATTCCGATGGCGCTATAAGCACGCCTGGAAGGCGTTCTCTGACGCGGCGCAACACCGACCTCGTTCCCTTCCCCGTCGGCGATGACGACGCGGATGGGGTTGTTGTCCATCTCGTCAAGCCCGTGGAAGTCCACCGTCGCCCTCATGGAGTTCTTGATCAGCTCGAGCATGATGTAGTGGAGGTGCGACGGCACGTCTGCGTTCAAAACAGGCCACCCCGAATTGGAAACCCACGAACCGTTGCAGTGCACCGTAAGTCAATTGGTCGTACAAACGTAGGCGCAGAGAGAACCAGACTCACGAGACAAGTTGCCGCAGCCGGCGCGCATAGTCCGCCTTTGAAGTCCAGTGAGTTCCTTCGCCTTACTTGCGGGGCGTATAAAGTTAGGGGGTGACTGCTGTGATGGTGTACACTCTCGAAACTAACACGTTCCAGCCCGGAAGAGCTATGTAGGCGTGCACCGCACCACAAACAACGCCTACAGGTGGGCGAAACAAAGTCGGCATTGTGGTTAGCCGCTCGCCCGGGAGGGAAAAATCTACCGCACAACAGAAAATAACATCAGGAAAAAAAAAGTACCACACGAAAAGAACAAGGATTTCGCATCAAGCTGAAACCACACGCATCCTCCCCTTCACACGGAGTATCGCCATCAACGTCATAGAGGAAAACAACTCACAGGAAAAGGTGAGGTCTAGCCTCCCGTGTAGGGTCACGTCCGGAGCGTCGCCGTACTGCCGGGTGCACACGAACTTGGCGTCCTCGATGGCAGCCTCGGCGATGGCCGCGGGCGACGTCTCTTGGCACACCATGCCGATCCAGCTGTCTGACCCCGCTTCCTGTTGTTAGTCGCCCGGGAGATGGCGAGCGGTCGAAAGGTGGTGCAGTCACACGTTTTTTGTCATGGTGGCGATATAATGTGTTGGACCAGCGTTTTTGGTGTTGGGCGGGGTGTGTGGGAGGGTATCCGGGCGAGGGGGCTTGCGCGGGGGAAGCGAGGAGACAGAAAGAAACAGGTACACGGAAAAGACACGTGTTGCTCTGTCTGTTACTCCCAACAAAATATCGGTCGCATGAACCGCCTCGGCTCACTCGTTGCTGAAAAATAGATTTGTTGCCGTCCTTGCTGCAACTGCCGGTCGTCGTGTTTGGACAGAAGACAACAACGCCAGTCAACATACGCCGGGCCAGAGTCGTGACTATCTTGGTAGGTTATAGATTCGTGTGAAGGCGCCGGGGAGGATGTTCAAAACCTCGCACGAGTAAATCGATTTCGTACTTTGCTGCTACTATCAGTGGTGTTCCCGCACTACTCTACACCACACCTAGAAATATTGAGGTGTGCGGCTTGTTCGCGAGAATGTTGCACAAACACCACGGTTATTACCACCGCGGTGGAGCTACCGTCACCTGCAGCGCGAGGTAGTGGCCGATGAGGATGCGGATGCCGATCCGGCTCATGTAGAACCCGTCCAGGAAGGTGTGGGTCTGCACATGACCACACGAAACCACAGCAGACAAAGGCACATCTTCACGTTTGATTGAGGGAAGCTATTCAAGAAAACCACATTAATGATACAGTAGGTTGCATATTTTTGGGAGGTAGACAGCTCGTCGGGGGCATGGCGGGAAGCGGGGGTTGCTTCGAGCTGGCGCAAGAAAATAACGAGGTGGAAGCTGTCTGCGCCAAATTGGCCACCGTAATACTGATGCCCGTTGGCCACGCTGCTACCACTACCACATGCGCTGGCATACTAGTCTCCTGCGTTTTCGTTTTGGCAGGGTGCTTTGATTGGTCCGTTGCCTCTGTCTTACGGCCTCTAACCCCGACACAGCAGCCATAGGTGCGGCATATTGCAGAGGCTGCTACATTTGGCGTGTCTCGAGTCGTTTGTCGTGAATACATCTCCCCATGTGCAGCAGCGATACAGTATCATAGGTCCTGCCAGGTACGCACCCGCTCGAAGTCGTAAAAGGCACCGAAGCGGTTCTTCGCCCCCCTTCCGCTTGCGTCCTTCGGACCGAACGACTCGCGCAGCTCCCAGACCCCCCTCGCCATTGTGAGAAGCACGGGCGCATGCCTCTGGTAGATGCCCTGTGTGAAGTTGTGAACAACAGGAGTGTATCATGAGCCATAGGGGATCACCAGATTGCTGTACTTAACGAGATGGGTAGTTGGTCGACAAGCAGCCACGGAGGTGGATGCACGAACCGGTGCGTGCCCCTTTTGGAGGATGCCTCGATCCTTAAACGCGAGACGAGAATGGACCACGCAAGATCAATACTACAGGTATACAGATCAGACACCAAAACTAAATGGACGAGCAAATAGAACGAGCAACAAACAATACATGGCATAGCGACAAAAATACTCCTAAGTGAAGTTTCCCTTCGTATAAAATCCGACGATACTGCTGTACACACACGAATACTGGCAGTGTGGAAATCAGATGTGTTCGCGTCGTGTTTCCGGCAACAACACTGATTTCGATGCTACTATAGTAATATCGTAAAATCGTTGCGCAACACATGGTCATCACCTTCAAGAGCTCCGCGAACCTAACCTCCTCGTCGACGGTAACTGGACGGGGGAATTTCCGAATCTCCTCGTACGAAATAACGTACCACTCT
Source organism: Ectocarpus sp. CCAP 1310/34 (assembly GCA_902602495.3). NCBI lineage: Eukaryota > Phaeophyceae > Ectocarpales > Ectocarpaceae > Ectocarpus > Ectocarpus sp. CCAP 1310/34. Next base: position 77,599 of record CACKRE030000739.1, read on the forward strand.
CGAACCTGGTCACCGGCCACGCACAGGAGGGAGGGAGAGAAAGAGAGGGAGAGAAAGAGAGAGAGGAAGAGGGAGAGGGAGAGAGGGAGAGAGCGAGAGACAGAGCAGACAGTGAGTGGGAGAGGTAGAGGGGAGGAGAGAGAGAGAGAGAGAGAGAGAGAGAGAGAAAGAGGATGAGACACGAGCAGAACACAAAATGTGGGGCACGATGACTGAATGTTGATGTCGAGGCCAAACTCACAAAAAGCGAGTACAACAGCAATAGCAACCACCAGCGGCGAGGACAGAGCAACAGCACTCGTCAACGGCATTGCACGTTTGGGGGGTATCGATCACTCACTTACTCGATTCAACAACAAAAACGCAGAGCGGCTGTTTCGAGCAAATGTGAAATCGGTCGTGCCCCCAACAGAGTGCCGCCGCTCGACGAGTGTTTCACTGCACCGCATTCTCCGTTTCGACGACCGCGCTGCTCTTGTCGTTTTGCCGTTTCTTTTGAAGGCACCGTTGCTCCAATCAAAGATCGCTTCGCGCCGCCGACATCAATGCCAATGCCACTGAAGACACTACACCTCTTGAACTCTAGGGCAGTTGTTCTATTTCTCCCTCTCCCGATGCTCTTGGTGCATAAAAGTAGCCCGCGAGCGAATGAACTAGACATGTAGCTGAATAGGCGTTTGATTACTCCAGCGATCACGGGCGTGTTAGCTTTAGTTGTGCCCGTGTGCTGAAGAGTCAAACGTCAAACACACGCATGCTGCACCGCACCCTCTTTCGACCCGACCCTTCGGATAACATATAATAACACAGCGCATGCACAGCGACGCGCGGAAACACGAGATCAGGAAAATTCAAGCACTCGATGCAGCACTGGATACTTCACCAGAAGCAAATTACTAACGCTACTCTGTACGGAGAAACCGGGCAACATGCAACTTTCTCAAACCAAGACAGGCGAGGAACTGAGACATTACACGGTGGAAATAACTCTCGCCTGCTGTACCGACTTCTGCGCAAGCATGTCAGGAACGGACTCCAAGTCTCGCACGCGATGAGCCAGGCGGATGGGGAGCTCCCGGTGCAAGAAAGACGCCACCTGTAGAATATCAACATCATCGGTAAGGGGCATGTACATGTCCACATCACTTCCGAGCAAATTTTAATAGAAGCCGAAATCAAACCATTAGACTGGTTTGAAACCGGCTGAATTAGGTCACACTGTGACACTCCTTCGCCGTGGCTGAGACCTGGCAGTCATCACGTGGCGAAGTAAACGCAGACGAGATGGAAACGTCACCTGTGGGGGTTTTTCTGTTGAACTACTGTCGGGTCGAGAATTGTCTTGCTGTGGCTTTCTTTGCGGACGTACGTCCAAAACAAATCGCGGCACACGGCATGTCTTTCCACGAAAAAAGGGATTCCCTATTGTTCCTGCAAAGAGCGCTTTGAAATGTAGCTGGTCGACGTGCGCTTACCTTCCTTTTGTCCGGCAACAAGGAACCAGGAAAACTGGTGAAATTAGTTGTGGCGGTGGTGGTTGGCTACGACCGTCATAGTTCCCGAAGGGCTACCATCGCTCCCCACTTCTTCTACTTCTTGGGCATGTCGTCGACGTGCATATGTGGATCCTATGTCTACCTGTGCTGGTACCATCCTCAAGCGTGTGTGGAAAAAAAAAGCGGCTCATCAAAAACAAACCTGCTCTGACGGCGGTCCCAACTTCCCCAATCACACGCAACAGTCGCGCTCAGTACGAACATCTCGCAAAAATAGCAGATTTTGTGGATCATTCATCTACGGCAACCCGGATGCACAATACCTCAATAGCCCTCTGGTATATAGCACAACCTCGGGGGAAACACGCTCAGCCCACGTCTGTATTTGACTAAGAAGACCACCAGCCCAGGATTTCCACCCCGAATGTTGTGCACCTCGAGTTGCAGCCAGCGAATACAGCTCGAGATGCATCCAGGGAACTTTTTCAAACTGCCATACACGCATAGCATCTATACCAAGATGGTACTCCGTTGTACAAGTGGTTACACATGCTGCCAACATCCTTCATGATCTAAGAAAGCAGCGCCTGGTTCGGCTCACCTGTATCAGCATTTTTTGCTTGGTGGAGAGGCTGTCCTGCCCGGTGAGGCCCATTTCCCCCGACAACAGATCGCCCCTCCCGGTGTCGATCAGGGTCTTCAGGCTCACCCTGACACATAAGGGCCACAGGCACGCATTCCAGCAGTCAAGGCACAATCATCCGACGAAAGAGTTGGTACAGTAGAGTGTAGTCGATGCAACGAATCCCAGAGCACGCCGTTGATGCGCTGTTGTACGGCCTTGTTTCGTCCGAATGGGCGATCTCTCGAGAAAGGTACAGCAGTGGCGCAACGACCCCATGTCTTTCCCCTGCGGTGGTAGCTGGGTTGCGAAAGCTGCACTGCCTTGGTTTGTTGCCTCCAATTGTTGCCAGAGGTTCAAACGGTGCCTGGTCCCCTATTTTCTGGGAGAGGGCGAGCGTTGGCATATCGTTGCACATGCCCAATCGTATGCATATCTCGCGATTGGTCGAGGGCACCCTGCTCTCTGGTTGTTCGTCGAGATCGTCAGCCAAACACAAGTAGACAAGAGAGCGAACGTCAATGCATTCACATCTTCGGCATATCTTACCAACGTTACCGAGACCCTACTTCGCCCTAGACTATGTACATGACCAGCCACCTTCCGTGGAAGAAAACGGGAAGGGAGGGAATCGGTGATGCTGCAAGAGGAGGGAACCGACAAGATGCTGCAGAAAGATCCAACCAGCATTATTCTTGTTGTCCATGCAGTGTCTCGCCTTCTAGCTACTCTCGTCGATGTCGCTGTAAGAAAGAGAGTTCGACAACTCCCCGTTCACTATCACTTGAAGTTACCGATGACGAATTACCTCGGAGGGTCTCGGAGGGTTAGCATACTACTGTGTGATGGTTGTAGTTGTACGAAAAAATACACTGCAAAGTGTAGTACTCTACATACGCTGAAAGAGTGTATTACACGTCTCACCACGAAAAATGGGGTGACTGTCGCAATAATAAATAGGACGAAAACACACAAGCCCCCATGCTGCCCCCTCACGGGGTCCCAGTTCAAGGCAGAGAAAAGAGAATGGTTTTCAACCGCACTGAGACTGACGTCTTTTCATTGTCAGCCGGTTAGCGCGGTCGATGCTAATAATAAAAACACACACACATACTGCTGCACTACACAGCAGTATACACATGAGCGATTAGTTCGAATCAAATCCAACCTCCTTCTTGTACTTCAAATGAAATCCAACCTACCATCATTCCTGCTGACCGTTGCATGGGCATAGCGAAATCTGGTGACAAGCCTAAGCTTCAGACACAAGTTGGGCAACGGAAAACTATAAACCATTCTGCTGTACAGTCAGTTTCCTTGATTCTGCACAGCGTGGCAGTATGTAGTCTCGGCGTCTCCGCGCAACTGCAACGTGCTAGAACATGCGGTGTAACCACAGACCTTTGACATCGGCTCACCCAGTCTGTTTGCGAGCTGCGCTCTCCATGATGTCATCGTGCAACGCGGTTCCAGGGCCTGCCATGAGAGAGCTATAGTCTACGTCTCCTCCCCCTGAGGATAGATGGCGCCGGGATACGTTGTAGGTGGCGAAGCTGCTTACCCAAGCGGCATTTGCAGTAGTCCCAGCATCTGAACCCTTTCGTGTGAGCGGGGTCACTCCCGGAGTACTAGTGCTCCTGCCACTACGCAGCCGCGGAGCGACCGAACAAGCCGTCGCCGACGCTTCCCTCGTGCCCAAGAGTGATGCCGCCGCTCGCGAGAGCGTGGCCCTCCTGCTGCAGGCTAGAGCCATGTTGTTGTTGTAGCCTAGCCCAAGGGATGGATGTGTTGAGCAGGTACGGGTAAACCCGCTCGACTGCGCTCCCGCAGAGGAGGTCTGCGCGCGCTGAAAATGCACAACAACTCGCCGCACCACCAGACTCAGCAAGTGGAAGACAGTCAGACTTAGCTGGAGACAGCAGTTCAGGCCGGCAAGAGTGCAAAGTTTGGAGGGAAACCAAAGGATGAGAGGGTTTTCCTTCATGGTGACGCTGGGTCTGTTGCTTACGGCTACCACCGACGGGATGAGCAGCAAGAAGAAACGGAGGAAGGTCGGTTGAGGTACACCGTACATTAGGTTGTTGCTGTCGTTGTTTTTTACATTAAATATCAATCCCGATCTCTCTACAGCAGTACGGTACCCAGTCAGCTGTACCCAGTACCTTCATCTCTCCGCATACTATTTAGTCTAACACTTAACGCTATCGATTCCCGTAGTCACAGGCTACCTTACCCAAAAAGCCAAAAAGTATTTTGAAAATGGACCCGAGGGTCCGCAAGTCATGAACGAAAGATTGCCAGCCTACTCTAGGACCCTCCGCTCGCCGCTAGAGGCTATGCGAGGTAACCAAAAGACTGGAAGTCTACATCACGGGCCAGAGGGGTAGGTATATTCCCTGGTTCAATCGTGGTACTTCGCAGAGGAAAATGGGGCTGCGTGTTGTTCCTCTGGTATTTATGCATATAAACACCTTTCTGGGAGAAAAGGCTTACCCATTAGACTACTCAGTCAGCCTTTATCAATCCTTTCGACATAGACTATGTTGTTTATCCGCACCTACACTACCTGCGGAGTTATGTGCAACCTCTGTCTGTGTGCCCTGGCTTCATTCCAGACGTTTGATCAGAGAAGTAAAGCTTCTATTCGTCAGACGTGGCTTGATAGTACTGCTTGATATATCGGCCATAATGCTGTATCCATAGATACGTAGTCTCCTAAACTGCTGTACTTCAAGTACCTCCATCGTACACTCTTACTAAGTGGTAGAAGTGAACAAGAGCGCGCTTCGAATCACCGGTTGAGCAGCAACGCCCAGGTGGAAACCCTGTATAAATAGGATAACGCATGCGCGTGCGAATGTGACTCCACTTCGCGACGATCGACCGAGAACGCAAGCCAAGGGCAATGTGCTGATGGTATGTCTTATGCGTTGATGTACAAGTATGCATACAAGCACTTCTGCGTGTACAGTTGTTCTTGGTTTGGAGGAACGCAGTGTAGTAGTTCCCTCTCGCGTTACTGGATCCTGCTCAGGGTTTTCACATGCTCTGGCTATCCCGACTCGTTTCGTAGCACCGCTACATAGCTGCGCGAGAGATATACACGCTAGAGATGTGCACACAAAATGCAATGCTGGTCTCAATCTTTTTGTGGCTTCGAACCACCGAGGTGCTTTGAGCGCATGAGAACCAACCACGACGCGCCCACCGCGGACGAAACTTGACCCTAAAGCTAAAGACACATAATGCCGAAAAAGCTCCGTGCGGTGCACGTTTTGTTTTAGTGCCCGCCTGGATCTATCTCCGCCTTTCGACCTTGCATCACGGTCCCTCGAGTAGACACTCACGCCCCGAGCGTGTGATCCGCTGGCACTGCAACTTGATTTTTTGTTGTGGTAACCTTGGCCTGTTATTCTTGACATTCTTTTCGTAGCAACCAACCACGTCTGTGCGTGCTGACTGATGCCTCTAAAAGCGGTGCCAGAAACACTCCGTCGAACATCCGCATGAACTCGTCCCATTCAACAGTGCGTAGCACACCTAACGCGTTTGCTCAAGCCTTTCTAAAGCAGTGCCTTGAACGACAAAACTGCCATACGTTGGCCAGAGGAGCCGGGTACGACCGCTGCGCGCTCCTCATCACTTTTCGTTGCTGCCTTCTTTGCTCTCTAAGGGGAGATGGAATCAAGAATGGCAAGCACTCTGCTGTAAGCACGCCTGGCACACCTGCCCCCGCTTCGCGCGGAATACCGCACCTACCCACGCGCCCCGCCGCCCTCCCGTCCCTGCATCGGGGCCGAACAATCGTTGTTTTTTCATGGATGCAGGGTAGGATTTCGGTGTACGACCGCAAGCGCGAGTGCGAGACGGAAACGTGTGGCCACCTGGTGCCGCTGGAGGCGAAGAACTGCGTTCACGAGTGCGTGTCGCCTGATTGCTATCGGAAAACATACGCAGAGCCGGTAAGAGAGGCGAGATGTGCCGACAGGCAGATCAGGCAAGAGAGTGAGTTGGGTGAGGGGTTGATCACCACGATAACGATCGATTGGCGGTTTCAACACACATGTCCTATGTTCAGTGGTGGATTGACTTGTCCTGTGCAGAGAGAAGCAGAGGGTTGGGTATGGGGGAGAGAGGCAAAAGTGCGAACACATCTAGCGGAAATCTACACGCGTTGTGGAGTTGAAGACGGACGACAAGCTCTGTCGCAATATTGCCCACCGCACAGACTTCGTGATGCGCATGGCACTTCAGTAGGAGGGTCCGGCCGTACGGGCACTTATTCTTTGGCGACAGGCCCCGCCCCACGTATGTCGGTGTTTAGCGAGCTGCTACACGTGCTCGTGCGTGGTCATTCCCTCCAGCGTCTCATCTTCTCAACCTTGCGTCCATACCCCGCTGCGCGGCTGCTTGCCTGTCTCTCTGTCTCTCTCTTCATCTCTTCTCTCCCTCTCCCTCTCCCTCTCTCTCTCTCTCTCTATTTCTCTCTCGTTGTTTGACTCTCCCTCCCTCTCTCTCTCGCTCTCCCTCCCGCTCTCTGTCTCTCTCTCCATCCTTCCCTTCCACTCGTCGAAACAACACTCGAAACGTCCACCGCACGAGACAGCTTGAAGACGGCGAAATCAACTTGCAACTGTCCAAGAACTTCATGGCGTGCGCTCAAAGAGACATTAAAAATTCCATGGTTGCCAAGGTGCCAATCGCCAGTGCGCACCGGACGTATTTGGAATTTGACACGAACCACAGATCAATCGGGACGAAATAGTGACTGCCTTGGCCTATTGGGTGTGAAAATGACATATTTGGGTAGCGTAGGCTGTGTTCCTCGAACGAAATCGGTCGCCATAATGATTTCTCACATATCTCTTCACATCTCTGTCGGTCTGTGTGTGTGCTGTATTTTGAACTAGCATCGACCGCACCAAACCGGCTGACCAATGAAAATACCTCAGTCTCTGGCGGGATATTAGTCGTGAATATATATGCTTTCTGATGAAAGGGATACACCGTGCGGGAGACTGTGTCTGTCCGTCCTTCTGTCCGTCCTGTCTGTGTGTCTGTTCCTGTCTCACTCTCCTCTTCGCTTTGCATGGCTTTCTCCGCCGGGCACTCTGTTTTTTGTGTGCTGTGTTTCTGTTTTTGCTGTTTCCCTATGTTTTTGTTCCGAACACGTGCAGAGGCGCTCTGACCGACAAGCGGCGTCGGGGAGCGCCACTAGCAAGTCGGCTGCCACCGCTCATGGTCCCGCTTCAGACAGCTCGCGACAAAAAGGGGAATCACGACAAGAGTAGGTTGTGTTGTTGCACGCCGACGGCCGCGCGATTCCGGAGTCCATCTCTGGGGAATACGTGGCTACCGTTGATTCTCTCGAGGGTGGCGATGACGCGATGGGGATTGAGACATGGATGGCCGGGGAGATCGAGACATGAGTCGTCTATGATGAGGGACGAGGGAACGGACGTTTGCAAGGTCTTGATCTCGTCGGGTCTTTGGGTTGATGACTTTTCAGTGGGGACCTACTGTACATACCCCCAGCGAGCACGCGCGCTCAAACCGGTTGGTTGGCCGAGCACCAGGAACATGGCGAGAGTGGATGGTCTAAGTCTTGTTCCGAAGATCAAGAAGACTATGGACGACTTTCGACGTTCCGTTGAAGGGAACGCTGCGGGAAAACCATGACTGGCAATGGTGTGCGAGAACTCCGTCTTGTGAGTTGCCTCTTGATGACAGCAAGAAACGTTGCACTGGCGTAAGATAAACGAACCAAAAACAACGGCAACACGAGAAACTTGGTGTTCTCTGAAAACGAGACCGTCTCCGTGACTTGGCTCAAAGGCATGCTGCAATGCGGGCAAGACGAGTTGTGCTTGCGTTCGCTTGTACTCTACGCCAATGGGATAACCAGCAAGGAGTGTACTTCCGTGCTCTAAAGGTTGCGCGACAGGAACATGAGCATGGACCCAACCATCTGACGTCGACCCGCAGAGACTTGAACGCATCTCTTTGCACTGCTGTAGGTCTGATGTGATGTTGTGCATGGTATTCTGAAGGAAAACCGAAGAGCAGCAAACGCAGAGTGGCGGCAGACAAAACGTACCCGATACATCTGGCTCGGACCTCACATGTATGCGTACCTCTTTTAGTCCGAGATGGACACTGCAGATAGATCGGGTGAACGTGTGTATCCAGAGTGTAGACTAGTATATCCATGTCGGCGGCTGAGAAAAAAGCTTCACCGCGGCTCTCTGTTCAATATTCATTCCCACCTTGAGAACATACACATGTGCTACAGCTGTACATGTCATCAGCGCGCGCTTATGCGTATGTACGACAACACAGAGTAGTACCTGGTACACAGCAGTAGTAGCTCATGACGAGTTGAATCTGGTTTGTACCGCAGTCTAAAAGTCTGTCTGTTTTTTCATCAATGTTGACCGCTTTCATGGGCTTTTGAGTGCACGGTATCTGCAGGTGTGCTGTTAATTCTCTGCGCCACGCTCCCGGAGCTCTTAACGGCTGTGGCGTACGGCTGCTGTAACAACAGAGACCTTTGTGTGTTGTGTGCAAATATGGCTGTGACTGGCGAAGCGAACCGCGAAATGGCCCGGTTCGCTGAAACGGCACAGGATATGCCGCATGTGTGCTGCGGAGCCGCAGAAAATAACGGATGGTGGTGGGATCCATACGGGCGTGTTTTGGATGGATCCCACGCATTATCTGCATCGGTACCCCGTCTGAACGCTACTACAAGCAACACCTCTTGCGGCGGCATAGCAAGCACGGGGGGGTGGCTGGCATCTACTGCGCTGCTGTGCCTGTCTCCTTCAAAGGCGCGCCACCGGCGGCAAAGAATGGGCGGTTGCCCGAGCACAGAGGAGGCCCCGTGCTCGTCTGACGGCGCCGTCGTCACCAGGCGAGAGCTATGGACTTCTACTCTTCAGATTGGGGGTTGTCATCACAGGGTCCTAGACGAGCTCCTGTTGGGCGAGCGGCGCTTCATCGCAGATATGCACGTGAGAAAGGCTGGAAGTAGAAGTAGCGAGTACGGACGAGCAATGGATTGTGTAAAAGGGCTCTGGTGACTGCTGCGCAGCAGCAGCATCAGAGTCGTTTGGTTATGTCGTACGGAGTGGATCCGCGTGTTTTGCCGATTGGTGGCGCTTTTTCCTCTTGTCTTTCGTCGATAGTCCATAGTCTATCTTTGGAAGGACCCTCCCTGGAGACGGGGGTGCTCGGATGTCGTTGAACAGCAGGCTATTGTCGAAAGCAAGTGAGAGGATACTCTGTGTACATGCTTTTTTGCTGTTGCTGACCTTCGAGACCGGTGAAGGGCTCTCCCAGCTCTTCCAAACAGCCGCTATTATTGTAGCAGCCGGGGTAACAGCTACCCCGCGCGTCTGAATGACGCTAATGTCTACATTGCTCGATCTTGTGCCTGTCCGTTATACCCACGAAATAAAAAAACTCAACGGTGGACGACGCGCTATAATGAGGCACCTTGCAACCCACGCTTCTTCTTCGACGGCCATGATATAGTCGAAAACGTATCGCTGCATCTATGTACTCTATACCTCAGTATCAACTTTATTTTTCTTTGGCGCTGCTGCCCCCGCTTGTCTCCTGATGGATTCCGGTTGCCTGCGCCTTGCCTGGATCTGGTAGACGCTCATGGAAGTGTTCTACTGGCCGCTAGTGCGCTGGTTCGAGCAGCAAGACGCCGTCCGGGCGGCAGAGATGAGCTGCCCTGTGTCCAGAGCCGACGTCGATTCCGTGTTTTCCAACGTCGACGAGCTTATTGTTTTCAGCAGGTGAGCCAACAGCAGTGCTGCGATCACGCTTGCTCGTGCTGCGGTGGGGAACTTGTTGAGTCGGGAGATCTGATGCACATCTTTCAAAAAAAAAGAGATATATTCCGCGGCAGTCTGTCTTTCTATCTCTTGATGACGAGTATCCATCCTCGATCGGTGACTGCTGTATTGTTGGTTCACGCAGCAGGTGACAACTCTTGGTTGAGTCGGTACAACATCTGACGACCTATGCATAGATTGTAGAAGAGCGAGATGCAGCTGTTCCTGCTGTCTCTGGATGATTATCATCGTCATCGAGTCAACCCGCCCGCGGCTCCTATGCATAGACCAGATTATTGTCGCTTGTGTGCTACTTTCGGCAATAATTCATCGCATAGTTGTTGGACGCCTGATTAACCTGACGACAAGGTGAAGGCTACCCACAGAGGCCACGTGGACCAGTCACACAGTTTTTGTGGTAGTCCAAACAAAAAGTGGAGTACAATTCAAGCTGAAAAATCAAAGATGGTTGGTCATGCTGAAAGTGTTCGTGTTTCATAAATGAGCGTCGTTTTATGGGCAATGGGGGTCCATATTGTATGCATTGTATGCATACGTTTGGAATCCCCTGAAGGTTCTGCGCTGCATCCTTAGGTCTCGTGCGGGCATTTCCGACAACACAAAAAGAAGCGCTCTAGTATCGGGCACAAAACACGAATTCCATGGCAAGGATTAGAATCACCGCCACGACCTCGTCGACTAGACATGTACTGTGGCTTTAGTGTGTGGCGGTCTCACCTTTTTACAACTTGAGCGGTATGCAGTACCACTTGCGTGGAAATGTCATTGAAGCCGAAGTAAGCTGACGAGACACATATACTGTTTGCGCGTATCACGTCGCACATGCGTTCAGGCAACTGCTACCCGTCCTTGAGAGAGCGCGCACGGCGAGATCGAAAGGCATGCTGGTCGTCTTCCTCCAACTTGCCACCTCTTCCAAGGTATGAAAAACCCTTCTCCTTCTGCAGCAGCAGCAGCAGCAGCAGCAGCAGGTGTGTGCGTGTCTTTGTCGCGTCTATTATGGACACCAGTCTACAGCCTAGATGGAAGGAAATGCTAGCAGTCTTCCTCCAACTCGCCACTGCTTTCAAGAATGAGAGTTCTTCTGCAGCATCAGCAGCAGGCTTGTGCGTGTTTCCGTCCCATCTTTTCCCGGCGCCAGCCTACAGCCTATCCCTTCCGATAAAGTATGGTTTACTCACCAGCCACGGGGCGACACACAGGAGGAAGAACAAGGTACGGCTTCATCTTTTTTTCATCCCAATCATTCTCGTGAACGTCGGCCTTTTTTTTGTACGCTTGTCGACTTTCGGTACAATTTCTGGACGCACCAGCCGGGGCCACACAGGATGGAGGACAGCATATGGGTGTAGGTTTTTTTCCCTCCACCTTCGACCCGCGCGGCGCAGTTCCCATGTGCCTGTCCCATGTGGTGGTGGTTTTGTAGCACGCGGTCTTGCTGTCGGCTCGCATTTTTAGGGGCCAGCGGGGTGATGACAGATTTCCACACACAATGGTCTGCTTACCCTGTACAGCAGTTCAAGTTTCGGAACTCCGTGTGTATGACCAATGGTAAAGCGTAAACGTGGTTGATGGTAACTTAGTTGATGGTGCACCCGCGGGGATGACGTGCGTCAGTCCAGTGTTGTGGGTGCGGAAGCTCCGTGACACGCAGGAGCACGTACGCCCCTCCGATATGTACGTTCTTCCCGCGGGTCAAGCCGTCCCCCAATTCTTGAGAAAGGACCGCGATCTTGCTACTTTTTGGCGGTTTGCTGATTCGTCGTTGCTGCTTACATCATCAGCAGCTCGGCTACAAACGACCAGCGCAGGTCACCACTACCACTGCCGAAAAGTACGCTTCGGAATCCATACGTTTTGTCTCCCGTGTGACGAAAACGCCTCTCACACGAACATACCCATGCAAACCCCCCGCGTGCGTGCGGTGCTCAAGGAAGTGTCCACCGAGGTGCGGATACAATCCACAAAAATACACTATGAAGACGTTTCGAACCCAGCATCTCGCGAGTGGCACTTCTCCCTCCCCCTCATGGGTGTGGCATCTTTGCTTTCGACCGTTGCCTCTTTGCTGCGTGTTGCCTCCGTTGTGTCTTTGCATGGCCTACCGAAGACTACACTCGTAGGTGGTGTAGTGCGTGGAGGCCTTTCGGGGTGCGTGCCTCGACCTCGACGCTTGAAAGTTGTAGCACTGTGGAAGCACGTTCTTCACCCTCTGTGTGCACAACTTTCCATGCCAACGCATGATCATCACCACCACTCACGACAGCAACACCAATACCAACAACAACAACAACGACGACGACAGGTGTTTGATGTGTACGTAGCGGGGTGGCCGAAGGGCATGGACAGCTTGACGAAAATGGAGGCGGACCCGCCGCTTGCCATGTTCATTAGGGCGTGTGAGCTCCAGGAGAGGTGCGGGGGCTTCCGGCTGTGGGACTTCCTCGCCATGCCGTTACAGGTGATCCTGACTTGATTCTCGCGTGTCCGGTGTAGTGAGCTATTTTTCATGGTGCGGGGCATTCTTGGACTCCCCCCGAGGTGAGGTTGGCAGACTCCGACACTGACAAACCTCGAGAGTCTTCGACACTACATACCACTCCGGTCTCCGGTCTCCGGTCTCCGTTCTCTCTCTCTCTCTCTCTCTCTCTCTCTCTCTCTCTCTCTCTCTCTCTCTCTC
>CACKRE030000739.1:107164-130989 GCA_902602495.3 Ectocarpus sp. CCAP 1310/34
CTCCGCCCAGCCAATACAAACGTACCTACCCCCAGAGCTCGGCGCCAAGCCGGTCCGAGATTTCGCCCCAACAAAAACTCTTGTTCCTCAGGCACGATCGATCGATCCATGTCTTTTTGACCACCACACCACTCAGGAAAACAACAACACTACTACTGCTGTTGCTGCGATGTTCCTTCTTGCCCTTGCTCTTCGCTCTCGATCGTCATCGTCGGCATGCTTGCGCTGGGTTCGTTGTCACCGGGCGGGGAATACGAGGAGGGGGGGCACGCACAGACACGAGGAAATAAACACAGGTGCTGTCAACATATTGCTGCATGCTAATAGGCCGCGCCCACTGACTACGTCCCACTTGACTGGTGGTTTGTCTACATAGGTCCAGGAGTGAAAAATGGGGGCAGAAGCGCGCAAAAATGGGGCAGAGTGCACGAGGCAGCGGGAGCAGAATTCAGAGCCGTCCAACCGATAAGTCGGTACACATTCGCGGGCGGTGATTCTACGAAAAAACCCACCAGCCGGCAAGAGCACAAGTTATCTCGAGCACTTTATGGTCACCACCATCACAGTAGTATTTAGTACTGTAGCCACGTCACCTCAACTACTTAAATTTCCCCGCCCTTGTTGAGAAAAACGCAAGTCGTCACATGACTAGACACCACCCGTCAGCTGGACGCCCAAGTGCTTGCACTTTTGTGGAACGCCCCCGTGAGAATTAAACATCCGCATGCTGGATCGAGACTTCAAAAACTTGGGGCTGCCTGTTGCGTTACGAGATAAATCGGCACGTATATATCCTACTGTACAGCAATGTACGTGCCGTGCGGTTTCAAGACGAAGACAAACATGCAAATACAAAAAAAAAAAAAAACAGCTGGTGTGCATAGGTTGTAACACAACTGTACCCAAAACACACTCACCAAATGCCCGGTAGAGTTGTGAAAGGTCGAGAGCTATCCCCTGTCCGGTGCATGTAAACGACCACCTTCCGGTGGCCCCACTGAACCTCTCTCTGCTCAATGCGCCGCTCCACGTGGAGCAGCAAGGGTCTCAAGAGCTTGTTTGATCGAGCCGTAAATACATGTGTGCGCGTGCGAGAGAGGTAACAGGGACGGCAGTTTCGAAAGACCGCAGGAAGTTGGTCGTTTTGTTAAAGGCAAAAAAGAGAAAAGGAAGAAGCATAAGACAAGAAGGAAAAAGGAAAGGACAAGAAAGAAAAAGCAAAAGAAAAGAAGGAAAAGGAAAAAAAAAAAACGCGAGGGAGGAACGCGAGAAACAAACCCGGAAGGTCACCATAACAAGCGGGGAGAGCACCCATCATCCGCTTAACCTAGACGTGGCGCCGACAACCGTCACCCCGACAAAACAAAGACAAAGCCAAAGGGGGGTGAATGGTGTTCTTTTTTACCCGTGTCAAATCGTGCCAACGGGATGGGTAGCGAGCGGGATCGACCACCAACGAGCAAAAGGCTTCCTCTTTCTTTTGTGTGCTTGTATAAGGTCGCGTCAATCGCCGCCCCTTTTGCTTCCGCGAAGCAGAAACGAACGACCAAAAAATTAAAGGTCAATAAATATGTAGGATTTCCAAAGCGTCGAAACTACGCGCGCGCTATACGAAAACGCTCTACGTTTTCTCATTGTCATAACTTCCCTGTTTAAAATTGGGTGAATTGGACCAGTGAATTTTGTTCCCACGCCGAGTTCGACAACCGAAAAAAAACAAGTCAAGAATGACGAAGAAAGCACAAAGCAGTACAGAACAAATCGACGACGCTTGCACTCCGAAAATACAGCTTGATTCAATGTATGCATACATACCTCGAAGCTATCCATATCCATGGGCTCGGACTCGCACGCAGCGTCGAACGCCACTCGCCATTGGTCTATCTCACCATCCCGCGTTGGCTGCACGTACTTTGTCACCTAAAGCGCGGATGTGGATGTGTGCGTCCGTGTTTGTTTCATCGATACGCGTCGATAGTACATGTAGTGCTGACCGGCTTTTCAGTGAAACCCAGTCAGGGGTTAGCTGTTGCCCAATCTGTGTGTGTCTATCTCGGCATCGGCTTGCCCACAACCAACACTGGCCAGACAGAGAGCACCGACTCTCCGTATTTCGTAGGTAGACACAGCCACGCGATGGCGACAACACCACCACCACCAGCAGCAGCAGCTAAGCACCGACAATGTCATTGAATCGCTCTTGCTCTCTGTCTGTCTGTCTGTCTGTCTGTCTGTCTGTCCGTCTCTTTCTTTCCCTCTTCCTCTTCCTCCCCCCCCCTCGTCGTCCCCTTCTCTCTTTCTCTCACCCATCCTTCGTGAAGAATCTTCTCCCGAAAGACGCTAACCTTCCTGCCGACGACGCTCCCCGTGTCCTGGCCCTTGAAGAGGCTCACCCGCACCTCCTCCTGGGCCAGAGGACTGAGGTGCCGCGTCCGGACGTGCTTGGCCGCCGAGGCCGCCGCGTTGCCGGCGAACTCGAAGTAGGAGCACATGTCGTCGTGGAGCTCTCCGCAGTCGTCCAAGCGGGCCAAGTCCCCGTTCTCGTACCTGGCGCGACCCACGCGCGGTGCGAGGAACAGCACTTTAGACTAGATGCCGACCGTGAGTCATAGAGATGACTCACTGGACACATGGACATGAGTCATAGACAGCCACACACGTGAGCAAATAGACGTCAAGGACATAAGTCAATGGACATAAGCAAGTAGGTCATTGGGGAAATGGAGGGCCATTTTGCCTCTTCTTCTGGCAATCTGGAGGGACAAACACAGAAATGTGTGTCCACGAGGTCGACAACAACTTTATTGAGCAGGTATCCAAAGATCGCTGCGTCCTGCTTCCTGCATCAAATCGCGAGGAACGGGAAATTGGTTCCCCTTAGTGAACCGGTAGTAATCCGGTTGCATGTGTCGTGTATCGAAAAGAAAAAATGAAACTGAAGCTGCCAGCAGACGAGCCAAGCCCGTGCACATCGCACTCTTGGAACCACACAACGCACAACGAGCGAGGCACATGGAAGAACTCCAAATGAAAAAATATCACAAGGGCGAACACAAAAGTGTCGCCAGAAAATTAACATGCTGCTGGTGTCACCGTTTCGCGCCTGCGGCACAGGTTTGCACGCGCGTGCCAACCGGAAAGGCATCACTGCTGTGAAAGGAGTCACGAGGCTCAGCCCTTCCACCAGTACCACGCACGCAGGAAGGCACGAACAGAACATAACTTCTAACGAACAGCGGCAACAACATCTGTCGCAACAACAACAACAACAACAACAACGAAGAGCAGCAGCAACTCTCCCCACGGTAACAGCAACAAGAGCAGCAACAACGACAACAACGTTGTCACGCCCACCCACCGGATGGTCCAGGCGCCGAGGCCGTCCTCCGTCCCCTCGAACGCCTCCACGACTCCTGTCAGCGTCCCCGCGCCCGTCTCGCTCAGGACCAGCTTCCCGACGTCGGCCTCCGAGACCTCGGGCACCTGCAAGAGCGGTTCCGGGACCGCCGCCGCCACCGGCCTGATCTCCTCGCCCGGAGGGGCGCCGACCACGACAACGGTCCTCACCCTCTTCCTACTTCCGTCCGAAGGCGGGGAAGCCGCGCCTGCTTCTGGCCCCGCTTCCGGTCTGTATGCGTCCGCTCCTGCTGCTACACCCTCGCCATCCCTCCCCCCCACCCGTTCTGCTCCTTCTCCCCTCGCTCCTTGCCGTTTGCTATCATCGTCCGAGCTTCCCCCCCGCACGCTGCCGCCGTCGATGTCCATGCCGGTAGCTATGCTACTGCCGTTGCCGCTCTCATCCCCGCTCTCTTCTTCAACGCGCGCCCGCTTGGCCGCCCGCGGTGGCGATGACGTCACGTCAGCAGCAGGGGTAACGGCCGCGTCTGCGTCTTCTGCTGGGGGGATGGAGGATGCAGCCGCCACCGGCGCTGCTGCTGTCGCCTCCGCCGCCCCCGGCGGGCGGGTAGCGTCTCCTCGATCAGGCGGTCGCGCCGCGGGGTCAGCGGCGCCCGATCGAACGCCTACGGATTTCCTCGACGCTTGTGCTTCCTCGCAAGCAGCGGCATCGGCAGCGGTGGTGGCGGTGATGGGAGCAGGTTGCGAGGAGGGGGAGCAAGCCGGCAGAGGAGGGCGGGTAAGGGTAGGAAGGGCGGGCACGTCCACGCACGCAGGGGTGTTCTCCTGGGGGCCAGGCGGCGCAGGCTCCGCTTCTCCCGCCACCTGCGGGAGCGGCGTAGAGCGGCCCTCTCGATCCGCCGCTTGATGCGTTTCGGCTTGGTTGAGAGGTTCGGTTGAGGAGCGACCACCACCTGCCGGCTTCAGAGACGACGACGACGATGACGACGACGACGACGACGACGATGGCGTTACCGCATCCAGCGGCGGCGGCGGTCGTGGGAGTCGAGGTAGCTCTTGCGTGGTCTCACATGCCCTAGGGCCTGGCTCCGCCTCGCCGGCGGCATTGACACTCTCCTCCCTCCTATCGCCCCCTACCCCTGTCGAGCTCGCTCTGTCCGCGGTCGAACTCATTGTGCACTGTGGCGGCGGCGTTTGGTGTATCGTCGAACTCCCGTTTGCCGAGCTAGCCTTGTCGACACCGCCAAGCGGGGACGGAGGAAGATGCCCTTGCCGCTGCTCCGGCGGTGTGTTCATCCCACCCTGCCCTCGCCGGCTGCAAGCACCATTCGTCGTACGCGCCTTTGGCAAGCCGACCGTGTTCTCCCGGCTGGCGCTGGCGCCACCCTCCCCGATGCCACACCTGCCTCTGCTGCTGCCATCGTTGCCATTGATACCGGCACCCACCAGCGTTTTAGCCACCGATGCTAATGGTCCTCCGACGCCCTTCGACAAGATCCCGCCGCCGCTGCGTGCGACCGCGCTTGCCGTTGTCGCTCCGGCCCCGCTGTTCAAGCAGGTTGCCATGATCGAGCACTTTCCGGTCGTGGTGACGATCGTCCGGTGTCTCCGATTACACCATCTGACGCCAGGACCAGTAGTGGTTCGATTCCTTGCGCCTTGGCGCTGCAGCTCTTGGCCCTCTTGGTCCTCTTGATATTCCCCCTTGCTTCCTTGGTTATCGGTCCCTTCTCTGCGTGAAGATGTCTGATGGGCGATTGTGGAGACGGGCAATAGTAGCAGCGATATCGGGGGAGCGCGTGTGTGAGGACCCGCCGGCCGAACCAGCCCAAAAGAGAACAAAAGCACACCGGCCGGCCGGTCCAACAACCGCGCAGGCTTACTTCTGTAGCATTGCGATTTGCCCCCGTAGAAAACTCTGCAGGAACTGGAACCAAACGATCAGATTCAACTCCTCCAGAGGTGGCATATAGTAGTCGTGCTCGTCCTCTTTGTGGTACCTTAGTGTCCTGCTCCAAACCAAGACAAAAAATTTAAGCACCAAATCAAAATCAGTAAACGCAACACCCGCCTTACACAAATTCCCTATGAAAAACAATCATCGGAGACTGGTGTACAGAGCCCCAATCGAATGCTAAGTAAATTATTGCAACCCGAGTACTACAAACGACTGCTCTGTCCGCTCGCGCTGTTCCGGTGTTGCTGTAGGTGCAAGGCTGGCCCATCCTCTACGCAAATTCTGCGTGCCCCTTGTCTGGTCTCTTTGTTATTAAGAAAACTTCGCGTAGGCAGACTGCTTAAGCAGCAGTCGGACACAAATGCAGACACTCTGCACTTATAGAGTGTTTGGACTAGAGAATAACGTTGTCGTTGGGTATCATCTCGCGTGCTCATCGCATGCTGCTGTTTTTTTATTAATTATAAAACGAAGTATGCATATCACACGACGAATCCATCCCTATCCAGAAAAGAGTCCAAGATAGATTAGCAATTGCATTACATAGCAATGGATCCAAGCGTCAGCGGAAGCTACCTGTATTTCTACCATTTCGCCAGCAGCATATTTGCACAGCGATATCTCCACTGTGGGTAGAGCAGGCTCAACGAGACAGTTTGGTGAGCCGTCTTGTGCATCTCTCTATACGTTATTGCTGGGAAGGTGAATGCATAACAAGGTGTTGGGATGGTGGTGATTTGTGGGGTGTGCTAATTGTGGTACCCTACAAGTATTGGAATTTGGAACAAGCAAATCTCGGAAAACATCACGAAAATAAATGCTTGTTGCTACAACTTGTTTGATATTGTTTTCTTGTCCTAAGTCACTGAACTGCTGTTGGAAATCCTTGCAAGTCTACAGCAGATGTAGACTTAAAAAAAAACGTGCACAGCAGGTCGGGGGGGGGGGGGGGGGGGGGGGGGGGGGGGGGGGGCGTCGGTGGGGCCGAACAGGCCATTTGCATATGTTCTATGCATCGTCACAGGTTTCTCCGAGTTGTTCGGTTTCCTCGACGCTCTGTGATGATGGCAACAGCCTCGACCCAAACCGGTAAACGACATTTATGTTCGCCCGAGGTTGTTTGTTTCTTGTTGTTGTTGTTTCTCACATTAGCTCTTTAGTCCACAAAAAATGGGGAGCCGAGGTGTCCACGGCGGTTGTTTTCCTTCTAGTCTTCAGGGTTTGTCTCGGCTCATTCTCTGGACGTGTGGAGGCCGCGAAACAGCTCGAAAGCTAAAAAGGAGCAAATATTTTGGGGGTGTAAAAGATAGCCAACCTTCTCCTCTACTCCACAAGTTATCAAGGGCATACAAGTGCAGCTTCACACCCTCTGCGGCCGACTTGAAACACATCCGCAAGGTCCGTACTGAGAGAGGTGTAGGCTGATGCCACGGGCTCCCATTTTTTCACGAACGTCTGTTTTACAGCGGAGGATAAGCTTCACCTTTGGCGCACGATCTTGTTGAACCCTTTGCCTCGCTCTCTTCTCGCTTTCTCTCGATCGGTGTATTTGGTTACACCAAGCTGTCGATGCGATGATGTGACAGCTAGCTGTTGTCGTGTGTCGTGTACCCCGTGTGCCTGTGAGCCAAAAGGAGACAGAGAGGCCGATTTCAAAAAAATGAGGGGGCACGCGCGAGAGAACGTGTACCCCCCAGCAGTTTCATATTCCTTTGACAGTTCCGTGGTTCTTTCGTCGCGAGCTGTTGTTGTTTTCTAATGCCTATGGACTATGGAAGATGACATATAGTCTATATATGAGAGGCCTCACTATACAGAATATATGTCATCTTCCATAGGTCTCGAGTTCCATAGTTCGTACTGTTCCTTTCGCCCGATTGTTCGTGGTTCGTTCGGTGAATCATGGAATTTGCTGCTGCTGAACGCCACAATCGATCTCTGTAGTACAGCAGTAGTGAGCCCCGCGACCAATACGGATGTTACTGCATGATGAACTCAGTTCAGTTGCTGAGAAGAGTGGTACTGTAGGACCAAGATATTTTTGTACCGCACATGGCATGTGTAACGAATGACATTCTTTATGACGTACCAATGACGTACCAGACGGTAATGATAATGTACCGTTTGAATGTGGTCGTTTTTCGGGACATAAATGCACTACACCACTAGAATAGACTATGTAATGTAGGACTTCCTTTCAATACAGCGTCCTCGAAGGAGGTGTGCCGAACATTTTTGCATGCAGTGAGAATTCTACTGTACTTATTACTTGCGTCCAGAAATAAATGTCGGCGTGGATTGCAGCCTTTTCCTGGCAGATGAGAAGCATTCTCCCCTGTACCGTATTCTACAGAGTGAGCAACATTTCCAAAAGTTTGCAACGACGAAGATATCGACGAGGAACTCCACGGTAAGTCGTTTGCAAGCAAAATCGTCTACCCTACTCACTCTGCAGGAACACAGATGAAAATCACAAGGTAGGTCCGGAAAATCCCACTAGCATAAGATCCAAAACGATTTTGTAGCGTCTCTTCTTTTGGTTGATGAACACAAGAGGCCCCCAAAAGGCAAATATATAAAAATAATCCATATTGCTCAACGCAGATACTGAGCCCAAGCAAAATCTAGGCGAAAGGACCGCGTGGTGAAAAACACGGTTGGTTGTACGAGCTAGTAGTAAAAACGTATCTCCTGCGCACCACTTTTTTTGCCAAGCCGTGAGAGCGTCGACCGTCTTGTGTTTTCTTGCCAACCAGGCCAGCCAACCCACCTCGCGGGATGTAGTGTATACATTGGGCTCTTGCCAACGAATGACTTCAACACCAACAAACCCCCAAAGTATGGCACCCACGAAAATCAATACCAAAACGCCGGGTTACATCGTACGACCGCCGCCTGAACTAAAACAAGCCAAGCGGTGATGGACACACGTCGCCTCCAAACATCCATATCACAGCAGTGCAGAGGGCAAATTCTTGATGACCCCCTGCCCCCGTCTTTCCCAATATTATTTTACCGAAGTTACCACAGCAATCAGTCCACGCTCACGCACTCTTCGTTCAGCACGTGCATGTGTCACCTCCCCGAACGATTAGGGTCACCTAGACGGCTACTTGTTTTGGAATAGGGTAACCAAGACACTATAGATGGCCCAAAACAGGAACACCGAAACACCCACCTATGGTACGCATGGCACACAACACGCAAGGGGCGATTGATTATAGCCCCCCACCCCGCCATGAATGGAGCTTAGAGACGACGCGTAACGACGACATCGATAAAGACACCAAGATACAAGGCAAAACAACCAGCTCACGCCCAACCCAGGCCCTTCGGGACGCTTTTCGCGAGTCCGGTCGCTGTTGGTTACGGCGACCAAAGGTCTTTCACGGTCGACATGACAACGCAGAAAACTGACAGGACAGTGGCGACAAAAATACTACGGTCGTGCAAATAAAACGTTAAGCCCTCGGCTTTGCTCTAGGCCGACGGCGCACACGACCCAAACTACTGTATACCGTCACGTGGAACGAGACTGCAATGCCACCGACAGTATCCACCTTGCATGTTAGCCTTCACAGGACGTCACCGCAGCAAACAGGATCCTTGACAAGCGTACCCTACAAAATCAAAAATTACTTTGGTTCGACCTTACACATGGGAACAATCCCAACGAGCACCTCCCGGCGTGAAAAAAAATGTTAGAGCATGGTCGGGGGAGAATGGCACCAGAGATCCCGCATCGCGCATGCGAAGCACATGGTCCCCTGATGGTGAATTAAAAAAAATACGTCGACAATTGACGGCGAATCGCAACGCTTCGCAAAATCCGTCCAGATGATCGATCGGGCGGGCAGTCTGTCTCACCGCCAACCCCCCACCCACGCCCTCCTATCGGACAGCAAATTGTTCATTATACATGCTTGTTATGTAGTGAGGCGTCCTTGGGGTCACTGTAGGGTGTACAGCCCTCCGGCTTCGGGTCACGCTGGATACAAAAGATGGGAGATCGCCACATAGGGTTCCCCTTCCTTGAGCGGTTCCACCTTCACAGTGTGACGGCCTACCCCCACTGCCACATCTAGAAGAGCACAGGATTGCGCGTGAAGGCCGACTTGGACCAGCTCCACAGTAGTTTCCACTTGGATCCCATCGACGCTGAACCTGACCCCCGAGGTTTCGTTGAACTGGACGCGGTCGATGAAGTCCGGCTTGCAGACCGTCACCCGCGAGTCGAAGTCCGTGACGTCCTCCGACGGCCTCGTCTTTGTGGCGTCAACGCCGGCGCTATTGCTAAACTCTTCGTTTGTGCCGGGACTCTCCGACGCGGGTTCTTCCCGCCTGGCACTACTTCTAAACGTGTGAGCATCCTCTTGTTCTTCTCCTTCTTCCACCTCTACTCGCCGTTGCCTATGTCTCCCCGCCGGAGGGATCCCGAGAGTCTCGAACTCGAACTCGATGGGCCCCGCCGCCGCATCACCGACGAGAACCCACTTGTGATCGATCGGGTGGTGAAAACCCCTCGGCGGCGAAACTTTCAGGTAGTCCTTGATGCTCTGCGCTTCCTCGTTGAGCGTTACCGCCCAGTGCCCTTGGGAGGGCTCCACGAAGTACTCCGATCTGTTCCGGTTCAGAACCACCGGGGTGTTCTCCGACACCATGTCCAACAGTCTCGACCCGTTCTTGCCCGCCAGCGGGGAGTACGTGTTGGCACACCTGTAGCTGCCGGCCCCTTGGCAAAACCTATAGTCTTTGCACCACGACGGAGGGGGGAGGATGTCCCCCCGCCCTCCGCCCATGAAAGCAGGATAGTTGTTGCTGTCGCTTCGGCTGTCTGCGGCGGTCGCTTCTCCATGAGGATCAGGAGGGATATCGGTCGCGCCCCCACCACCCAAACCGAGGGACTCCCTGAGCTTCAGCCTGCCATTGGCAGAGAGAGCGTCTAGCTGTCGTAGGCCGGCGGCCGTGATGCCTGGCTTGACCCCGTTCAGCCGCTCGAGCGCGCGCAGGAACACCTCGGCGTACGCCATGAAGAGCATATCGGCGACAAGTAGGTGCCCGGTAGGTCCCGCGTGCCAGCTGAATAAAACGCGTGGATTCGTCATAGCGTCGCCGTCGGGCGACGAACACCAAGGGCGGTCGCACACACGCGCGTGTGTTCGTGAGCGATGCGCCGGTTGAAAACGCACAATGGCAGGAGGCGGGCGGGGGGCGGGGGGGGTGTGCANGGGGGGGGGGGGGGGGGGTGTGCATGGCAGGGGGCGGGAAGGGGGGGTTTACTGGGAGTGCTCGCTTGCCTCGGGGCTTGGCGTTCATAGCCGCCGGGCCGAAAAAAGGGGGCATTGAAGACCCGTCCAAGAATTACTAAGATAAACAACCATCGTCAACCAACTTTGGTGTTCTTCCTCGTGCGGGAACGGGTCAACAAGCAGACGCGTGGCATGCGCTCTGTTTCACGCCATCGGGGGTGCACTTAGACCGACAACGCCTAGCCGCGCCACGGAGGCTTGCAACCCACATGCCAAGTGTCCTCGCTACGCCTACTGGATGACTCCCTCGACCACACACACAGACGAAGTGATGGGAGCAGCGCTTGATTCGGTTCGCTCGTGCAGGACCTACATGTAGCTTACCCCACGGGGCGCGGAAAGTCCTTCTCCGTGACGTTGAAGAGGCGTTCGTGCGCAAACATTTCGTCCCCGCACGTGATCTCGGGAACAAGGGACCTAGGCGACATCTGGTGAAGCCCAAACTCACGGTACACGAGCGCAAGATCACGGCTAGGGATGCAAGCCCCCGTGAGGCTTCAATTTTGGAAAACATGCAACAGAGGGCAAAGCAAGGGGAACGCGGAGATGGGATCGGTAGGAGAAAGCCGCACGAAGGAAAGGAAAATGTATGGATATTCCCCATGGTTACCTCAGGGGGAGAGGCGGTGGATTCGACATCACGCGAGGAAGGACTGAAGCGTCAGTGCCTCATGCCACCATTTGTGACGCCGAGGCCTGGCAGAGCCTCGACAAAAGTACCACCAAGCATTTCACGATGCCCTCAAAACAGCTGCAACCCCCTCAGCTCCGCCCGCCGGTAAGCCCGCTCTTCGCCAACTCCATCTCACCCGTCGTCTAGGCGTTTGATCTGGCGCAAATGTCCACTAGTGCATACGTCCTGCATCCGGTGCAAACATAAAGGATGGGCGTGTTAGTGGCTGCGTCGTCCAAGGACGTTGTCGACAATCAAGGGCTAAGTTTCTACGATTCACTGCTGTCTCACGCACTCTAGGGGGCCGTCGGCCGGCGCGGGTGTGCTTCGCGGTTCATGGCGAATGACTACCTAAAATAGAACACTCTCGTAGGTTGTCCGGCACAGATGACCGCAGGAATAGTAAGACACGGCGTACCTGGTTGGGCGTTGCATCCATCAGGAGCACGACCGGACGTTTGGGAAGGACGGTGGCGCTTCTGAGAAACAGTTCGATGCCCGCGGCGGCCTTCCCGCACTCGTTGCTAACGACCATCAATGTCATATCCCACGATATGAGGTCCGCCTCAAGACCCGCGTGTGCTTCCACGCAGTAGCTGTGAGGGAAGGCGGGCCGTGCGTGTATTTGGTAATTTGATTACTTCTTTTTCGAAGGCTCTTTTCGCACGAACATCGCGTTAAATGACAGAACGCCGGCACTGGCAAGAATTGCATGCTTCACTCTCTCAAACACAGGACACATTTTGATGGACACACGCACCTATAGGGTGCCACGCGCGTGTTCCCCATGGCCACGTTGATCGCCTCGAACTTCACGCCCGTCGCGGCCATAAGCCTGCCGAACGTTTCGTTGAGCAGAACGGGGTAGCTCTGCTCGAATAGGCAGTCGTGCCCGGCTGTTGTGGAGACTCCTGTGACAAAAAAATGGCAGTCCGATAGTCGCTAAAAAAACAGCCGAAGAAAAATGATTCAGCTGCTCCGCACGAAATCCGGGTGCAACTGGACACGGTGCTTCAAAGCGACAAAAACACGCGCATTCATGGAACAAGGGCCTCACCGCGTAACGCGCGTTTTAAGTGCTACTCATGTTCGTCGCCGTAGCTCGGACAATTGATTTCCACCAGAAAGGACACAAGTAGGCCAAAAACCGCACGGGATGTGAAACGCAAGACCTACGTCACGCGTTCCTCGCCTGTGAAGGCCGCGAGGAAGCCCTCTTGCTCAACAACAGCGTTGAGCATCTTGTTCTCTACGACCTTGCCCCCGTCCGAGAACTTCATCCCTCCGGAGAACAGTGGCGTGTTGGCGTACTTGTAACCCCACCTCGTCTGCTCAGTTTCCGTTCGGCCAACAGGCGCATGCGTACGATCGTCCAGCAACATTAGTCCCGCTGTCACGTCAAGCTTGGGTGGAGTGGGAGAGTGATGGGGCGGCGAAAGTATGTTTCTGCTGTACTGCTGTACCCACCATGAGCCTAAACCTGAAATCCAAGGCCGCTAGTTGCAACGTAAGAACGCAGTACTGCATCCCTCGCTCGCGGATTTCCTGCCACCTACGACGGTATATTGCAAGCTGGACGGACTGCTTTTTGTTGAGCACCAGCTGTTTGCATACAGAACAGTCTAACAGAGGCCATGTTGCGACATGAACACCCAGCTTGGTGCTTGAGCGCGTGCATGTGTGCCGCGCTAAAAGACTGCTGTCACCAAGCTGGGAAATAAAACAATCTTTCCCATGCACCAAAGCCGCCCACGATTCATCCGTCTCAGGCATGGCATCCTGAACCCCCGGTACGCACCAGAATTTCGGTGGAGATCTCCGAGTACACTGAGCGGGCGTTTTCCAACACTGCACCAGGTGGCTGCGCCACAGAAGCGTGCTGCGTCCAGTGCTCGTCCATCCCCTCTATCTCTGCAATAGGACCGCTACCCTCCTCCGCCTCCTCCTCCTCCTCCTCAGGAAGTACCGGATCTTGTTGCGTTTCCTCCAGTGACCCATGTAGCTCAGGCGCGTTGTTGTCCCCCTCTCCCCTACCCTCCCCCTTTCCCTCCCCAACATGAGATTCTTCACCTTCACCCTCCGCAGCGCCCGTGTTTCGATGCGTTATAACACCGGGTGTTCTCGATGCGGATACTCCCGCATTTCCTTTCAAGCTGAGGCCTAAAGGCCCCCGTTCGGTCGTCGGAGTAGCTGACACTCTCTGCGCCAAGGGCACCCCTTCTTGGTTGTGGGTGTTCGTGCTGCCTGATGAGCCTGCTGCTGCTGCTGCTGCTGCTGCTGCTGCTGCTGCTGCCGCCGAGAAGCGCTGCTCCAGGCCGCAAGCGCAAGCCAGCCACACGAATGCCGCGGTATGCCTCATTAAGTCGAACCTGCCTTCTCTCCAACTGGTCCTCCCTGTAAAAATCCTCACGGTATAGGATCGGTGACTAGACAATGTACTCCTCTGTAGGTTGCCTCCCTTGGACACGCCCTGGCGCCCTGCCGTGCAACTTAAAACCGGAAGAAGACCAGACGAGGAGCGGGAGTTCCTCCGCCCTCGGATCGGACAAGTCCGATGTTAAATTGGGATAGACACGAGGAGTGAGGGGTTATGGGGATATGCCTGCTCTCTCGAAACCAAACAAATTGTTGTCTCGCCCCTTCCTGACGGGGAGGCGGTCCAACTTGCCGATCTTGCCAAGTGTGGTGCGAACGCTTACGGAGCACGCCCACTACCTCTGCTGGCACTACCTGTGTGTGGCCAACTCTCTCAGCATGTTGCGTCAGACTCTGGGCTCTGGGCTCCGAGCTCCGAGCTCCGAGCTCCGAGGTCAGAACCACACGCCACACGCACGAGGCTCCTCCGGGCTTCCGAGCTCCGATCCGAGGCCGAAAAGTTAGAACTGGTTCTTCGCCGAACTATACTGCAAAACATTTGGTTCTCTCGACGCCCTCGTCTGCAGGTAGCGGGGTTACATCAGGTGTTGGCGGCAGCACAGACTCAGGGATAGTGGAGGGATTGATTTGCCGCACGAGAGCATCCTGGAGACTGCTCGCTGACCACTGGCCTGTTAGCTATCGAGAAGCGAGGCGAAGGTCATGGCTAGGTCCCACCTCAGCACGTCCAGCACTCTGCCAGCTTTCCACCAAAGCAACCTACATGTTCACGCTGCTGCCGCTGCATGGACTCGTCGACGTGTTCCGCCAACGAGACGAAGGGTGGTGTCCGCGTTCATGAGCGATCCTAGGCAAGGGGAAGGCGGGATGGAGTTCACAGAGCCTTCACTGGAAGAGTCTCTAGACGCCATAGATGATGTCTTCATGGACAGGCTGCCCGGCGAAGGTGAGCTGCGGCTGCGCAACGCACCCGTACAACCAGAGTCGACTGACGCGAGTACTGCGTGGAATCCATTACATGTATATTGAGCCGCGGAGCGCGAAGCGCGACATTTTTTCCCTTCATCTCTAGGAGGGAAAAAAGGACTTAACAGCAGCGGCAGAGCAGCGGTGTATACTTCCATATGGATTCTTTTAACCATCGCGATGTAGGAGCCCTCTTTTGAGATTTTCCCCCTAATCATAGGTTGGACCTATTGGATAAAGGCTGACCATTTGACTACGTGCACAGTCATTGATGACTGTGCACGTAGTCAAATGGTCAGCCTTGATGACTATGCACGTAGTCTAATGGTCAGCCTTTATCAAGTAAAGGATTCACGCACGGGTTCGAATCCCAGTGGATCGCTTTCAAGGCACCATTATCGGCTAATAGCAGCATCTTGTGCAGAGGGGTCCGCCCCCGGAGATCACTACACCCTATCAGATCCACTGGGATTGGCTACGAGCCGAGAGTGTATCTTTTATTGGATAAAGGCTGACCATTTGACTACGTGCACAGTGCACGTAGTCAAATGGTCAGCCTTTATCGAATAGGACCGCCCGAAAATGTTCGCCTTTGTTCGACCAGAACCACGTCTATGGAGCACCGATTTACGATCTGCTGGCTTGCAAGGAGGAAACAAATTAGGGCACTCTTCGTCACACCCGTCGCGCTCCGACACCAGATGGACGTGCTTGACAGGCGTTTGTCCCCACAATCATGGGGCAGAGCACCCATACACAGGGGTCCAACAAAATATGTATATATTTCGCGCGAAGCGCGAAAAGTAGGGTCGGAGAGGGACATCAAAGCAATCGTAGATAGATATGGATGGAGCCTACGCCACCACGTAGGTCACCAGTGCGCGCGCTCACACCTCACCCGATACCACCAGTCAGTCAGGGGATGGATGGGAGCGCTGTTTAGCTCTCATCATCATCAGCTCAGCGGCAGCAATGCTGCTGCTGCTGCTATTGCTTCTTGTGGAACCCTCGTCCAATCGAGGGAGTTCGTTTGTGCTCTGAGGAGCCCTCGTGTCAGTTTTCTAACCTCAGATATGCAAGACCGTTGGTTGACACACCGCACAACTCTTCATTATTCAGGACTGACCTCGACGAGGCAAGCCACATGTTTATCGTCGAAGTCACGCCATTCCTCTTCATACACGTCGCACGCGAACGCCTTGGTCCAGACCCATCTTACGCAACTCCAACCTTACAAATTGCGGAGCATCTTTCCATATCTTTTCCAACGGCTTCTAAGTACTTTCAACGACCTCGAATGCGACGCATTCTACCTTGACTTGTATTTCCCGTCCTCGTTAGGATTTTCACCAATGCCTACAATAGCAGACATCGTGAACTCGCCCTGTGTTTATGCATGCTGAAAAACATGCTTCAACTCGGAAGTCACTTCCAACTCGCTATCCGAAAAAAACCTTAGTCGAGCTACATGCACGTCGTGTACGTCTCCTGAAACGATGTCTTGCACTCCGTGTACATGCTTACTCTCAGCCTCGACCACTTTCCATGGATCTGTCCATGTCATCATGAGTTTCGACGTCGAACCCGGTCTACGCACCCGCGCCCTGAGTACGAAATCACCAACCGCAAAACTAGGTAGCTCGCCTCGACTAGCATGCTCCCGTTGATTTTCACGATTCTGTTTGACCATTCCCTGCACGCGTTTATGCATTTCCTGTTGAACAGCCACTACATTAATCACCTTTCGTTTCAGCCCTTCGTCATCTGGCACGTCAATTTGCCAGTCTTCTCCAGTCGCGGACGCTAGCGTGGAATAAATAGTTTGCGGTGCCCTACCAAACATGACATAATACGGTGTGCTCGCGTAACGTTGACGATAGGCGGTATTCAGTGCCCACTGTACAGCCGGGACCAAATCTACCCACTCGCGCAAGTCGCGCCTTTCTTCTTGCAGCACCGCCTTCAAACATCGCACAATTTCTGTCACCATGCATTCTACAATACCCTTGCAACATATCACGTTTCCCGAAACACTTCGCGCCCTGTAACATGGACATCTGCGCCTCCTGGCTGGGCATGACGTTTGGCACCTTTTCGCATTGTAGATTCGCGCGCGAGTAGTCACTAACAAGCGATACTCACCCGCACGGCCTGGCTTGGGCACCGCCATGGCCGGGCTCGCCCACACCACCTGAACAGTCTTCACGAGCATACCCATGGCAACCAGAGCCGCCATGCATCCAGTCAGCCACGTAGCTTTGCGGGAGAGTAAACACGCGCCTTCGTTCTGACAGGTTGCGCCCCAGGCTTGAGCGTCACCTTCAGTGGCTCCACCTTCGCCGCAGGGTCCCCGCGGAGCGCCCGACGAAACGCGCTAAACCGCCTTCCAAGGATCTCTTTCAGACGTGTCACCGCCGACGACAAGCCGTTCCCGCGGCCTGTTGAAACGCGTGATCCAGAGCTACCTTGCGCTGGACATCCTCTTCTTCCGGGGCCACAGACATGTTGGGCCCTCGAGACAACGCCCGAGTCACCGCTTCATCATGAACGTCCACCGGTTCTTCTTCGTTGTTGTGCTGCAGCGCCTCTACCGCCACAGCGTTCATGGAACGCCGGGTTCTCCACCACCTTTACGGAGGTGACAGCCTTCTGCCGCACGTGAGCGACAAGACTGCCGTATACGTCTATCCCCAACTTATTCAGGGTTGTTCCTTCAAGGAGGATCGTGTCGTCCTCACCAGGCATGACGGAAAAACGGACTGGCTCCAACACCACCGGCCCCACTCCGTGTGCAAAGCCAACCGCAACGGACATGTCGTTTTGGTTTTAGGCACAAAACTGCCGTCTGCCATCCGCACATGATGCGCACCCTCCATAGGATGCGTGATCGGAACACCAGGAAAGCATGCTTGTAGCTTACGCGCGACGCGCACAGACATTGACGTCGCAGCTGACCCAGTGTCCAACACCTCCCGCACCGGGCACACCGTAGACTCAATTTCTTCCGGGGCAGACAAATCAGCCAAACACCACGTACCAGTGCGATCCACGTCGACTCCTTCGGCGTGCAGGCTCGCGACGCCGTCCATGGTCTGGGACCGCCACGCTGGAACCGTCATAGCGTCAGGCGACGCAGTAGTCCCTTGAACGGGAACAGGCGACGGGGGAAGTGACGCTGCCACGCCATCGCCCTCGCCTTGCTTCTGCTCCTCCGAAAAAGCGGCCCTAACTTGGACGATTGATCCCGGCTGCTGACCTGCTCGCTGCGGACCCGTCTGCTGCTGCTGACGAGGTCGCGCTCGTGACTTTCTAGACCCTGCCGCCGCCGGCGCAGGCTTGCCCCCAGACTTCTCAGTCGAGGCCTTCTTGCAGTCTCGTGCGAAATGGCCTGGCTTGTCGCATATTTAGCAATTCCCCGAAGAGCCGGACTTGCCACCTTGCCCATCGCCGAAACGCGGTCCCCTTGGCTTGCCAGACGCGCCACCGCGAGTCGCCTTGTCAGACTTCTCCCCAGCAGCGCGACCTCCGCCACGGGCTTTACGCTCCGCGTCGACTTTCTCTATCTTCTTCCAGTCGGTTGCCTCCTTGATCATGGCAGCTAACACACACCGAGGATCCTTCTTCCAGTTTCCTTGGAGCTCCAGAGAGCTCTCGACATCTGCCTTAAATTCTGGAGGCGAAATTGCTTTCACCAGAGCCTTGCTGACTACGTGCGCCGACTCTTCGAGCCATTCGTCGTCGGCGTCGCGGTACAGCCGCGCCACATTCGGCTTCTCTGCCAGGTAGTATTCCAACGCGCTATGAACAGCATACACACGTTCCAGCACCGAAGCGCCCGGCTTCATGGTAGCCGCGCGGGTCACACCCGCCTTCGCCTCGGCTGGCTCAACCAAAGCCTCTCCCGAAATTTCGGCGTTGAGCGACAGACCTTACAGCAGCTGTGCCTCCGTCAGGTTTTTCTTGTCTTTAAGTACAGGGAAGACAAGCACTTGCGGGTATGCACCAGCACCAACTCGGATGTCGACGTAGGTTGCCTTTGCACCACCCGACCTTCGTTGCCGCGCGCCACCACGCACTTATACTTCGCGTACCGAAGCAGAAACCGCCTCGATGCAGCGGCGGACAGCGTCTTCCCATACTCGGGCGGCTTCTGGGTGGAGCCGAGCACCACCTCGCTCACACTCACCCGAGTGGGACTCGTGTCGCCACCCGCGGCACTGCCGCCGCGTCCAGCACTTCTGCCTCGCCCTGCCATCTCCNACAGCAGCTGTGCCTCCGTCAGGTTTTTCTTGTCTTTAAGTACAGGGAAGACAAGCACTTGCGGGTATGCACCAGCACCAACTCGGATGTCGACGTAGGTTGCCTTTGCACCACCCGACCTTCGTTGCCGCGCGCCACCACGCACTTATACTTCGCGTACCGAAGCAGAAACCGCCTCGATGCAGCGGCGGACAGCGTCTTCCCATACTCGGGCGGCTTCTGGGTGGAGCCGAGCACCACCTCGCTCACACTCACCCGAGTGGGACTCGTGTCGCCACCCGCGGCACTGCCGCCGCGTCCAGCACTTCTGCCTCGCCCTGCCATCTCCTGAGCACTCTGCTTGACCAGGACCCTTTTGTTTATCGTTGCAGCTCACCTCGCCACAACCGCAGCAGACTCTCACACCGACTCGATGCGAGGTACGTACTCCAGTCCACTGCTGTACACAGCTTGAAACCTCCGACCGATCTTCGAAGAGACCGCCAAATTAACTAGTTAATGTGGCACCCTCGTCCAATCGAGGGAGTTCGTTTGTGCTCTGAGAGCCCTCGTGTTAGTTTTCTAACCTCAGAGATGCAAGACCGTTGATTGACATACCACACTCTTCATTATGCAGGACTGACCTCGACGAGGCAAGCCACATATTTATCGTCGAAGTCACGCCATTCCTCTTCATACACGTCACACGTGAACCGACGCTTTCCTCTAGAACCAATCATATACGACCTTGTAAACTGCCGCAATAGTTCTGTGTCCTACTTTATTCCACATGCTGCTGCTGCTGCTGTGCATGGGTGCGCACTTGCTTTCTTCGCTTTCGCTACTAGCAGAGGGCAATGGGCTCTAAAATTTGGCCCCGACCCCTCCCACGACGTGTGTATTTGGCCGCCCTTGGCTTACAGCGTCGTGTGCGTCTCACTTGTCTCTGTTTCTGGGGTGCGTCTGTTATGGAAGCAAGATCGACCGGCAGGACGCCAGCCATGATGTGTGCCTTTGGCCGACCTTGGCCTATAGCAGTGTGTAGGCCTCGTTTTCTCTGTTGTAGGGATACGTCTGTGTGCGGGAAGCTCCAAAGATCGGCAGGTTGAGGGTGATGCAGACGGACCGCGCATTGACTTCCTTCGTCACTCGCTTGTGCTGCCGACAGAAGACAACGGGACTGAAACATTCATACCCAACGCCTCCTATGATGTGTGCCTTTGGCTGCCCTTGGCCTACAGCAGTCCGTATACTGCTGTGCTCGTCGTATCGTATGTTGTCTACGTGATGTTTGTGGTGCTGCTGTGCAAGAATATTTCGGTGGTTTTGCCGAGAGCGTCGTGCCCATCGCCCAATCATCTCTCTCTGTCTTACAAAATGTCTCACAAACTCGACGGATGGTTGGTGGGAGATGAGTATCAACCCGGCTCTACCTCTCTAAAACATAATTGTTGGAAGTTCTTCCGTGCCTTACAAAAAAATTGTCCTATTTATGGGTGCTCTGCCAATCATGAGAGATTCTGACCCCTTCCCCCAGGGAGTTGTAGAGGTAACAGAGGAACAAATCGGAGATTTCCCACACACACACAAGCAGTTTGCTTGGTTCCCAAACTAGGAGACACAGAGTAAGCTCTCAGCTGAACGCGCAACACTGCTGGGAGGGGCAAGACAGCACTGGCGAGGGAAGGGATCCATACACACAGCTCGTGGCGGATGTCATTGTCATTGCTGTTGCTTCGGTGTGTGGGGAGAGATCATCGGTAAACCAAATCTGCGCTTGGGGAAAAAATATACAAACTGATGATCCCACCAGGACGCGGCGTTTTTATTCAGACTGGCCGTGCTCTCGCGCTCGCAGTTTCTGAGCGCCCTACAGCCTCCTGGTCGGTGTTAATCACCACAAAAGACGGAACATGGACACAGTTCGTGGCGGATACCTTTGTTGTTGCTGTTGCTTCGGCGTGTCGGGAGGGGCCACCTGGAAACAAATCTGTGCCACGGGATAACAATCGCAAGCCGAATCTTTTCTTTTTTGGCGCTAGAAGGGTGTTTTTTCTCGCATGCATGCACTGCCGACTCTCTCCACCTCAGCTTTGTGGGTCCTATGGCCCCGTGGCCTCTATCAGCCGCCGCACGAAACGTTGCATACACACAGCTCGCGCATTTCGGCACCGTCACTCTTTGTGGTGTGGAGCAATCGAGCTTTGAAAATCGGTCCAGCGTGTGGTATCTTGTGTCACCTACGGCATTGTATGCGCCCGAATCCCAACGGCCACTCGCTGCACTTTCTTTCTTTGGAATTTCATTGTTATGACTAGCAATATTCAACACGATCGACTGCACCCCCCGCCCCAAAAAGCATAGGTGTTAAAAGTACACGGCGACGGCAAGGTATTGAGTCGGCTACCCCGCGACTCATTACCCCTTCCCTATCTAGTGACGATCATTTCTTCTGCAACCTGGTGTCATATGCTCTCATCACGAAACTACGCGAGAGAATTGCTGTACTCTGTCGTGCAGTTTGGGGCTTCCGCTGCAAAGACCAATATTATTTGGATCGTGTGTTGTTTGAGCACCGTCGTCTACTTGGTGGTGTATGTACGGGTGCAGGGCGAGAGAAGGTGAAAATTTTTGGCGCGTGGCTGGACGCCGACATTGCGGGAAGGAAAGCGGGGCAAGGGAACAGAGCGGCAGGCCTGATTGCTCGCACGAAGAACGGAGAGGAGCTCACAGACCAAGAAAAGGCGGAGGTATGTATGTCCGCGGTACCCGCTCCACGGAATATAGATTGCACCTTATTTGACGTTCCCAGAGACGCCCGGAATCTGATCTGCTGCCAATACAAATACAACAAGCTGTGTTCAACGCCGGATGCAGTCGCATTTCTACCTTCTGTTCCCTGCAACCCCGCTCTCCCCCTTACATTGTAGCCCTTAAAGTTGACTCGAACATTTCCCGAACTCGCAGGCACTGCTGTCGAAAGAGCCATTGCACAGTAGAGCATGCATGACAACAAGCATATTGTGTAGCTGAGGCTTTCGAGCAAAAGAAACGGCCAGCTTTGACGGATGTGTGCATCCCACTCGTTACGGATGCAAGAGCAAAAGAACCACGGAATACTGAAATTTCTGTTTCTACCCAGCGTAGACGCACCCACCCGCCCGCTGACACGCCCACCCCACGCGCTCCCATGTTTTTTCAGATTTTGTATGAAGAAGCGATCGCGTTGATGAGGCGCCGCGACTGCGACGCATCTGTCGCTCTCCTAGAGAAGGCAGTCGACCTGGCGGGAGCAGACTCGAGGAGAGGCGGCGAAGTGAGACGTGCTCGTGTATAGCGAAAGTGTCTTCGAGTTGTGCACCACTGTCTAAAAAATATTAGGGTTCAATTTGTCAATCTTTACAGATGTGATTCAACAAGACCTGGAACAGCGCAATGGATGAATCCAAGGCTAAGTCCCAGCTTGTGCAAGCACTTCTTGAATCGTCCCAACAATATTGGATGCCCTCCTGGACTAGAGGGTCTAATAATGTTACTCTCCTCTACTCGACTTGATCGGTGTGTCGCGTAGTTTAAGCTGTGGGCGGCGCAGGCCCTGCAGGGTGTCAACAGGAACAAACAAGCGGTGGAGGTCTTGAAAAGCCTCAAGAGTCACAGGGACTTCGACGTCCGCAAGGTGTGTACACGCGTGTGTTTGTGCATAAACACCTCGCCAACTGGCTAAACGCTGCGAGAACGTCGGTCTCGGCGACAGCACAAAGCTCTGGAGCGCGCGCGCACACGGTTGCGTGTTCAAGCGAAAGTTCCAGTTTTGAAAGCGAAAGGGTCATGCCTGCTGCCAACGACACCCGGACATCCATTCCGCTGCTGACGTTTATTTACCCTGCACAGGTTAGTTCTTTTACCGAGTTAAAATGACCTAAAATTTGTTATTGACGCCCAGATCGTTGTCTGGGCGCTACTCAGGTAAGCGCTGAGCTTCTGTACATCGCTCAAGCTCCGCAGCTGGCGTTGAATGGCGAGGACTTCGTCGACTTTCCGGATACATCGGGCATCACGGACGATTATGACAAGAAGGTACGAAGCACCACCACATCGCCATGTAGGTCGCTGCAGCCGTGGTGACGGGGGTGTTGAGGCAAACTTTCTATCCTTGCTT
This sequence comes from Ectocarpus sp. CCAP 1310/34, assembly GCA_902602495.3. Lineage (NCBI taxonomy): Eukaryota > Phaeophyceae > Ectocarpales > Ectocarpaceae > Ectocarpus > Ectocarpus sp. CCAP 1310/34. The sequence continues at coordinate 130,201 of CACKRE030000739.1, forward strand.
CCGGTTTCTAACCATGTAGGCGTTCTTGAGGGTTAGCGGGAACGGTTGGGGTGGGGGGTGGAGGGGCAAGTTCTTTGAGGGCGAGGAGTAAAGGCGGGTACATACCCTGTTCTTGCTTGCCTCCGTCGTGCAAAACATACAGTACACTTCGAAAACGGATTGTTCCTCCAGAGAAGCTGTTCTTCGTAGGTTTCATGGGATCGACAAGTTTCGTTCGATCCACTAAAACGGTGGCGAATGTCGCCACTGCCGCGCCAAACATTTTTCGGGATTTTCCCGTAGTTGCTTGCTGCAGCTGGATCGGCAAGCTTTAGCCGCAGATCTCCCTTCGTCTCTCTGTAGTCATTCCCGTACGTAAGAGGGCTACAGCATGTACGCGACGTGGGGACTCTGTTCTTTGTCTTGGTTGTTGAGCCCTCTGTAGGCGGGGATGGTGCTCATTAATAGTACGCGATTTCGCCTTGCATATCCATCCCGCCCAACAGCTCGCCTTCGAGACGGCCCTATCTGTTACGTCACAGAGGCCAAACGCTAGGACTTTTTCCCAAGTGCTCGAATTCGACTTTGTTGCCTTGAAAGGGAAGAGGATCGCGTGGTGTGGTGTTGTCGCCAAAAAATTGTCAAGCATGCGCCACAGAAGACAATTTACGGGTCGTCTCGGGAAAGTCCACTGGCTTGACGGGTACACTATGGACGGCCGTAAAAATAATTAAATAAATGACCACTCCCCTCCCGACCCTTGTCATCCGTACGCAAGGAAGTAAGCACAAGATGCCGAACACCCTTCGC
>CACKRE030000739.1:131172-149460 GCA_902602495.3 Ectocarpus sp. CCAP 1310/34
CCCCCCCCCCCCCCCCTCCCGACCCTTCCCCCGTATCCAGGATCTGGGGAAGCCCAAAATAGCTCCGTGGAAAAAGTCAGAGAAGGAAGAAGATATGTTTTACGTCGGGGAGGACACAGGAGTACGACCGGGCAATGATCCCGTCATGTTCTTAGCAGCGATTGTGGGCATCTTGGGCCTGTCGTACATTTTTTTGGTGTAGGATTGCTCCTTCGGCTTGGCCCCACCCACCTCTCGCATGCCGTTCTCCTACAGATTGATGCAACAGGTGTCCCGCCGCTGCTGACTGCGGTCGGTCGTCGCAATGGAAGCATTAAGGTTAGCAGGACGAGTTGGCGTTGCCTTGGAGCGTGTGGTATGTTTACAACAAGGGGGCATTTTTTGAAGCGCCGACGCGCTTGGCCCTGCAGTACTTGGGGTGTACAAACGAGTAGACTAGAATAACTGCTGCAGTAGAGTAGCGTGCCCGGGGGTTCAATGGCGTGGAAAGAACGGTTGGGTTATGTATCGGAAGGGCGCAGCGTCCCCGCCTGTGTCGTTCGACTATTTTTTACTGAGCATGCGGTGCACACAAGTAGGTAGGAGGGTGCCGGTGTGTGCCTTTATTCCTAGATGCCGACAAAGGTGCGCGGCAGCCGAGCTTTTCTGTGTGTAGATAGTACGAACTCTGTTCGGCGGAACCTTCCCGTGGTTAACCTCTTTCGGTGGTATTCGGCCCGACTTCATTTTGGGCAAACAATCAACGCTCTGCGTACGTGCTTGCTCTCAGCTATGCAATGACCTTACAAATACGGAAAGCGGGGGAATTCCTTGCTTTCGAAATACTGTCGATGACACAAACGAAGAAAGGAGCATGCATTTGCTGGACCTGCTCTCATAACGAAACGACAACGATGAACTTGTACCCAGCTTATTTGTGGAACGATTTCTACGCTCACTCTTGTTTAGGTTGAATTCCACGACACGTATTCCTCCCCTTGGCCGGCGCCGATCACTGGCTTGCAAAACCAATTCTCCGAAAACGTGTTTGACGGGTAGGCTATTTCAATATTGCAGCAGCACTCATCATCGAATTTCCGTGTTCAACCTGGAAATTTCAGTTTCAACGCGGCCCCGATCCTCCTTCAGCCGAACTACGGCACCCGTGGTCCGGCCGGGACAAGCATAGGTCCGGGACATGCCATCGGCCCGAGGTGTTTAGCCGCGGCTAAACCACAGGCACGATCGCTTTATTGTTCCGACAACCAGGGACCCGCAATTGGTCCGCGATAAGTCATTGGCCCGGGACAAGCCATTGCCCCGAGCTAGCTGTATATTAAAAAGGTGGCCGGGCCTCCTCCAAGCACGATCGCTTCTTCTGTATTTACCGAAAATATGGGACCAGCCATTGGACCGAGCCAGCGTGTGTTGACGGCTCTGATCTCGTCTTGCCGACAAGAACACAAGTGTATGAGAACACGAAGCTCGCGCCACGGCGGGGTGTTTGCCCGTGATGGGACACTGCAGCATGTTTTTTCCAGTGTGGACACCATTGACCCTAACACACAGCTTAGACAGCAAGCACCACGAGTTTCAGATGGACTTTAGATATGCATATGCCGCCACACATATACAAACATGGAGATGGGTTGTGTGAGCACCATCTCATTTTATTAGTTTTGCGAGTTCGACGGCGAAAAGTCTATGCCGCCTCGGGAAGAAACCCACCACGCCGTCGAGGCGGGCGGGGGTGCATACTCATGTTTTGCTACTTCGCGAATAGACCATCGACCACGTCGAGGAGGGAGGGGGCCAAAAAACAAGCATGTCTTCCTTTGAGAGCAGAGACCAGCCGAGACGAGCGAGAAAAGCTCGGCAGTGCTTACTTGAATCCAAGGGATGGTCGAGTCACTCTGCGGTATGTGCACACGGGAACACCCTCAACGGACCGTCGAGTCACCCCGCGATAGGTGCGCACCAGACTGCTAGCAGTGGGTACAACGCCAGGTTGAATAGGCGGCATGCAGCTGCGTGCATGTATGCTGGAAAAAAATCTTCTCTTGGGGTGACCTGAGAAGACAGACGTCACTCCGGACAGAGCTCTCGTGAACACGGCGATACAATCTATCCGGCCGCGCTTTCTGCGCATACGGTACGTATATTTGATTCGTCAACTAGCTCCACAGTAACTACTCAGACAGAGAGAGACAACAGTACAATGCTTTCCTCCACCAGCAGTACAAAACACCCCTGGACCCATACGCGCTCGATCATATTTTCAGCGACACTATAATCTGGCACGCAACATTATCACACACGCACGACTTTTACTAGCAACGGGACGAGTAAGGAAATTACAGCGTGAGGCGCTCATATGTCACACAGAGTATTCTTCTGACACCAGACAAACATCCGAAACACAATTGCTTACTGACGCGGCCGACGATTACGCTTGTTATGCTTTCCCATATCGAGATAGCGTCGGCTTCCTCCCGCACCTCGTTCGAAAAAAGCCACAACTAACATAAGTCAGCTATCGCCTCTACTGGCGCACACCTCTTTTATCACTCCCTGGATACTTTCTCCATATTAAGCCAACGAGACGGCCGGAGGCAGGACACCCGAAAAATGACACCCGGCGGATCGAGAAAGTGGAAGCACCGCATCACCCAAGACAAACCTTGCGGGAGCTCGCATTCCATCGCGTTCCCTTCTTTGTCACACACGACATCGCTTTCTTTCGTTCTCCTTCTCTGTCTCTCAACACACCACGTTGTTGCCAGGCTGCATGTGCATGAACCTAAATTCTGGATACAATCTATCAGCCCCCCCAGCCGCGCGCGCGCATTATGCACTACTTCCCGTATACAGCAAGACCGAAATGAGTTGGTGCGATTCCTCTTCCCCCCAAAGCGTCGATCGATGAATGCACAAAACAAAAACACGCGCGAAAGGGTCTTCCTTTTTTTGAACTCCGGTAGCTGATGCGCAACTAACTGCGCAATGGACCACCATTGCACACTATGTACAATTCTGATGGCACAACAGCAGCGTACACATGATCAAGAGAGAAGCAGTTGCCACTGCGATACCAACAAACACAAACAATCAACCCCCCTAACAAACACACAAGATAAATCACGACAATAGTATCTAATCGGTGGTCAACAGGTCACAGCCACTAAACGGCGTACGTAATATTCCGTCGAACACACGAGGCAACACACAAGTCTTTACATGCATGATCTACATAACATAAATAGGCAGTCAGCCGGCAAGCACGTACGAGTGAAACCGCCCCTAAATCTCTCCTTGAATCAATCGCGGTTCGAAGTCACAGGGCAAACACCACCCTCTTTTTAAGATAAATATGGATATGTAGAGACAGTAGGGTGGTGGTGCTGAACTAGTATTAGGCTTATCAAATATCCCACCCACCCCCAGCCAGGAAAATTTGCTGCAAGACATCCCTGGCCTCCGAGATCGACGGCCGTCGATCCGGGTCCTCGTGCCAGCAAGCCTGCAGGAGGTGTTGGAGAGCGCCCGGCCATCGGGGGTCCAGCGGCGGCCTCAAGCCGCCGGTGATGACCTCTCGGTAGTGGTCGGCCACACTCATTCCGGCGAACGGCTTTCGGAGGGTGCAAATCTCCCAGAGCACAATGGCGAATGAGTAAACGTCGACCTTCTCGTTGTACGGGAGGCCCTTGCAAACCTCTGGGCTCATGAAACGCTTGCTGCCGGCCATGCCCGACATCTATGCAGAACGTGACAAAAGAACGCGAGAGGGCGAGGGGGTGGTGCAAATGTCACAAATGCAATGAACCACGAGAGAATCTCACCCTTTCATGTTTGAAATACCCTGTGGATAGGGAAATCCCACCCATTCCGTGCATCCGTCTGCAACTCTCTGCGTACCAATCTCCCCGAAAGAATGAATGAAGTAGGATCGTTCTAATCCTCCGGTATTCATTCGACCACCAAAACAGCTAGTGCCTACCCTATTTCCTTTTTAGAAGTAGTTTACTCCAACCCGAATTGTTCAAAGCCACGTCGTACTGCTGTAGTTTCCCGGCATGAAACTTTGAGTATGAAGTAGAATCCGCGGCGACGCGTACACTTGACGGCATGCCAGAGTCCAAGGCTCTCCGTTACCTGGTATTTCTGGTTCAAGTTTCCTCTCCGAACCTCTTGCACCACGGAAAGCCCAAAGTCGAACACCTTCACGTGCCCCTCGGCGCAGAGCCCGATATTTGTTGGTTTGAGATCTCTGCAAATTTTGAGGTGCGAGGAGGTGCGAGGGAGGTTCGGCTGTTAGCTTTTCGGTGTGTCGTGTAAAAAGCGGGTAAGGAGGGTGAACCCGACGAAATCGTCAACACAACAAAGGCGCGTCTAGAGTGTATAGTGGCGTGTGCCAAATACCACCTCCTTACCGCAGCAGTACGGCGAAAGAAATTGCTGCTGCAAAATTGTCCACGTGATGATCCCAAACCTAGACAATGTAACAAGCCGTCGCCATTCGTCGGTTGTCCAGCATGAATAGGCGTCATGTGTGCAATCATAATGCATCTTACACGACAAGCACTGCCTGCCGCCGTTAATACTGCAAAGACGAGATGCATATTTGCGTATACCACAGTGGTTGAGAGGCGTGCACAACTCATCCATAAGTACGTACGCACAAGGAGCCGGATTCAAACTACACGCCTGTTGTGCCCCCGCCGTTGAGGATCTGACAACCGCACTGCAAAAGAACAGAAATTTTTTCGTGACGAAACAAAAGCAACAGCACCCAACACCTCTCGTCTGCACCTTCCCAACATAACATATATGAGACACACAAGACAGCTACCAAACTGATTTGTTGAGCCTGTTACCCGCAGGAGAGATGTCCCTATATGTTGTCTGGGAAATCGTAGACATACAGGTAGTTTTCTCTGACGCTATGATTCCATTGTTAATCTGTCTATGACTCTTTTCTATGATAGATGGACTCGTTGTGTCATATTAAGAAAAAAAAAAAAACAGCAGTAGTCCAGATTCCCGACGACGGCGGCACAATCCTTCGTGCGCGGTAGCTTCAGACAATCCCCCGAATAAGAAGCAACGTAATCATATCCGTATGTTGAGCTGGGCTGACGGCCTTACCAACACACACCACGAGCAGCAGCAGCCGCCGTGATGCCTGCTGCTCAGCATACAGTCGACCCCGCTTGAAGGACGCTTGCGTTAAGCAAACTCCCCGCTTAAAGGGAACTTGTTTTGCTGAGCGCTGAGCATCGGGGGCCCGGCAGAATATACGATGATCACGTATACCCCCATTTTTCTGTCGCGTACCCCCCTTTTTGTGTCATGCGGGCCTGCGGGCCGCTCTTCACACGAACCACCCACCACAGTGAGTGCACAAGTAGCGACGCACAGACAGCAGAAGTAGCGAGCGGTCTGCTGCTGCAGCTGCAACTGGGTGTCGGTATTGATAGATTCCTCGCATTTACCGGCGGTCCATCTGATGCCGCCAAAAAAAGAGTCGTGCATAACCTCGTCCCTCACCGAGGGCGAGGCTACCTGTCGCTTGGAGGACGTTCGATCCTACGGATAGCGCCCGCAGTTATGAAACGTCAAAATCGGTTCGAGCCTCACCAATCTCTTCTTTTGGGTCGAAGTACCGGCCCAAGTCGTCCATTTCGTAAATGGCATTTCTTCTTCCTTTGGACTGTCGCATCCTCCCGATTCTCTTTTTCCTTAGACTACCAACAAGTACTTCGTATTTTCTTTTTTCTATCTTTTGATCTCTGAGGACANGTCGCTTGGAGGACGTTCGATCCTACGGATAGCGCCCGCAGTTATGAAACGTCAAAATCGGTTCGAGCCTCACCAATCTCTTCTTTTGGGTCGAAGTACCGGCCCAAGTCGTCCATTTCGTAAATGGCATTTCTTCTTCCTTTGGACTGTCGCATCCTCCCGATTCTCTTTTTCCTTAGACTACCAACAAGTACTTCGTATTTTCTTTTTTCTATCTTTTGATCTCTGAGGACAATCGACATCAAGCCCTCAAGAGCGGTGGTGGAGAGTGCCATCAAACCCGTTCAACAGCGGAGAGCATATGGTTGCCCGCGATGTGTGGCAGTACTACAACTAACTGTAGTACAGCACTCACTGTGAAAAACAGGGTCGCGGGGGGACGGGAGGGGGGGGGACTCTGCTCCCTACAAAAAAATGCACTACTTCTTCTATTCAGCTTGGGAGGGGGTCGGGAGCACCGCAGATTTCTGATGCCATGGGGATATCGCACCATCACGTTTCTTGTTGGGGCGTTTCTTACGTTGTGGCCGAGATTGAGCTATGTTTCTTACCCATTCTTGGTATTTCTCGTACAAAGTTGAGCCTTTTTTCTTACAGAATTTTCGCAACTGTGGGCGCTATCTGTATTTGTACGCGAAGGGAAGGGTTGGCGAGTACCGTGAGACGCAGCACCTTTCGAAGACCGTTCATTCGTTTACTCATGAAACTCAACAGAGTCGTAAAGCCGAGCCGCGGGGGGAGTTTCAGGGAACTCTTCGCGATATATATGTGGAAGGAAAAGCCATCAGGGTAGCTTTTGGTCTCCGCCGGGACAGTGGTATGTACTGACTGGTGTTTCTCGGTGCGACGCTGAAATACGCTCGTTATTTTTTTGTTTCACCAGAATGAGATAAATAGTCTATAGACTATGTCTACTTAGACTGTTCCTCCTCCTTCCGCTGCCGGCTATGTCGTACATTTGTTGTAGCCGAGTACAAACTGTTGTACTGCTGTAGTTTTCAACACGTCCCCGACTGCTGTACATGTCATTTCAAGTTTTGTAGATATGTTCGACGTCAACAAACGGTTGCCGGTCGTCTCGGCAATGTTGACTTTTCGAACCACCCCCTTCCTTAGCAAAAGATGCGTCGTTAGAGGGATATCATGCCTCCATTGGCCCCAGGGATGGTGAGCTATCGTCCCCTGAATTTGAACGACGATTTTTTTCAGGAAAAACCATGTGCGTCCTTAAAGCGGGGTCGACTGTATGCACATTTCCGATGAAGAGGAGATTTGGAGACCGCGACTGTTTTTCATGTTGATCGAGACAAGACAATGGTTGACATATATATGCATATGGCGAAGACACCTCTCCTTCACACGCTTCAACTACTTCCTGGCTTGAATCCTAACCCTAACACAGACATCGCCGACTGGCGTTTGGTCTCAGTGCACCGCTGTGGAAAGGTGCCAGCAGGCTGGTGTGCACTGGATGCGCGCCAACAGGGTAAAGAATGGAGACCACAACAAGAGGAGAGAGTCAGCACAGCCGACAACTTGGGCCAGATATCAAGTAGAGAAAAATATGTGTTTCGGGCGGATGTCTTGTGCAAGCAGCTGCGCCACCAGCGCAACGATGTGGTAACCAATTGTTGCCGGCATCTCTCTGCAGTTGTAGGCCCGCGTTGTGAACTCAATCGCTTCACGCCACTAGCTTTAACGTTCATGACCCAATGCATAGCAAAGGTCTCGTCGGGCGGTGGTATGCCAACACGGTGTCGAAACAGCGTCAGGAGCCTGCACACGAAAAAAAACTGAAAACGTCTTCGCTCTCACCGGTGAAGAATAAAGCCCGGGAGAGCATCGCGGTGCAAGTACTGCAGGGCATCAGCTAGCTCGAGCGCCACGGGTAGACGCGTGACGAGATCAACCCACGCCCCTCCGTCAGCGGCATCGCCACCCAGCGTTCGGCTGCTCTCGATAGCTCCGGCAAGGCTGCCCCCCTCGAGACGCTCCAGGACAAGGAAAGGCTCGCCTCGAGACGTGAACCCAGCACCCAGCGCGGCGGCAATGTTTGGATGACCGCCTCGTGCTGAGATGCGCTTATAGATTGCTATCTCGGCCAGCAGATCAGCCGCCGCGCTGTTGGGCCCCTGCGGTTTGGGTATTTTGAGCACGGCTCTCTGAACGCCGTTGTACGTACACGAGCACACGATGCAAAATCCACCGTGGTCCAGCGGCTGGATATCGGTGAGCGCGTCCAGGGACAAGTTGTCTTGAAAGACGGCTGTTGAAGAATCGAAGGCCGTGATGTCGTCGTCCTCGTCACTGCTGCTGTTCCCGCAATAGCCTGAAATGGATGATTGTTGTCTGTGTTGTGGGCGGTGGAGGTGCGGGTGTTGGAGCTGATGCTGCTGCATTGTTGCACTAGCTGCGTAGTAAGTTGCTGCTGCTGCCAGAGGTTGGGGTCGTGATGCTGCTGCTGCTGGTGCACTTCTTCTTCCTGTTGGAAAATGGGACTACTGCTATGGCGGCTGTCACTGCACCCCATGAACAAACAGGTCCGCTCGTAGGTTGTAGTTCCTTGATCGCAGAGTAAAGGAGCCAGCGGTTGGTGTGAGGTGAGAGTGTAGCGGGGAAAAAATATGTCGGTGTTTTTGCTGCATCTGCTGTCGGGTTTTCCGACATGGCTGTTAGAAAAATAAATTTTCTCTGGGTGAAGAAGCTTCTTATGGTCAAACACATGGCTTGATTGGCCAGGCACAAACTATACCGAGAAGCCCTTTGTATATACGAAGTAGTCTATATATTTTTACTTCCCGATGGGACGAATACATGAACATCCCAAACCATTGAAAAATATCTGTCTTGGTGATGGCAACAACGCCGGCGGTGAACGCTACCACAGGTCTTCTAGATTGAGTACATCGCAGCGGGCCAATATACCCATCCGACATATATGCATACGAGGCAGCGTGTGCATCACCATATTACAGCATGCTTGCAAATTATGGGACAAACCTGCTCTGTGTATGCATGCACCAATAACGCCACAACAACAAACACACGAGGTCTGGATGTAGAAGAAGAAGATGTCATGTGCAACCTCTACTGCTGTTCTCTCTCGATCGCGCGCGCTTTGAAAATCGATCAAGGGGGAGGGTGGTATCTTACGCAACCCGCGGTCAAGGACGATCAAAGGCGACCTAGACTAGATGTTTGTCTGGTTTCGTTGTTGCATGCAGGTCGTCCTTACTCACATTATATATCACCCCGCTTGTAATATCAGTACTACTAGTGCAACTCACGCATCAGCTTTTTTTCGTGGCCAAAAGCCAAACCCCCAAGGAGGGGCACCTAGCCGGTCGCCCCGGTGGTCGTCTAGTGGTATCCTCGCAAACCGCAGAGGTCGTGGGTTCGAACTCCCATGGGGTGAAATGAAAAACTTGCTAAATCAGAATCTGCGGGTGAAAGCGAAATATATAGTCTGGCTGAAAAAGCTCTCGTGAGTACCGAACTTCGACGTTGTTCGCACCGTTGACGAGGGAAAGGGACGGCTGGACCCTTTTCGCGATAAAAATATAAATGCGGCACGCACCGCAGGAGGAAGGTGGGGCATGAAAATCAATGAAGAGAAGAAATAAGCCCTGGTGTTTACCCCCTCCTCCTTGTTGTTGTTGTTTCTCACATTATTAGCTCTAAAAAAGAAAGATTGGGAGCCCGTGGTCTCAAAACCCGGCATACACGACCCCACGAAGAAACGGAAAAAAATAGGGTACAAAAACCACTCGGAAGAGAAACAAAATGATAGAAAGAAAGACCAGCTACCGCACCAAACGAGAAAGAGCGTCGAGGAGACCGATCAAAATAAAATAAAGATCTAAAGGAGAACGGGGAACGCTTCCCACACCCGCCTACACCGCCGGAGGGTTCCGTGCCGGGTTCCCGCCGACCAGGCGTGTGTGACCATGTGTGACCCTGGATGGTGGTGGTTGTTGGACGAAAAAAACACTGAAAAGTGTGGTACTCTACATACATATGCTGAATAATGTAGTCGAGTACCCTTCTCAACACGAAAAGCGGGTGGACTACTCTGTCGCCATGATAACTAAGCGAAAACACAAACACACACACACCCTCCGGTTAGCGCGGTCGATGAATAATAAAAACACACACCCTCTTATGTTGCTGCTGTTTCTATCTTTGATCCGAAGGATAATTTAGCCTCCCCCATGCTGCCTCCTCACGGGGTCCCAGTTCATGGCAGATAGAAGTGTTTTGTGTTTTCAACGGTGCTGAGACTGACGTCTTTTCATTGGTCAGCCGGTTAGCGCGGTCGACGTTAATAATAGAGAATACACACACCTTTTTTTTTTGGAGCTAATGTGAGAAACAACAACAACAACAACAACACCCTCTCCGACTTAATGTTTACCGCTGTCAATGACGTGAGATACCACACCCCTTCGGTCGATTTTGAAGCTTGCTTTCTCCACAGTAGAAAGAGAAGCGGTGTCCAAAATGGCGGCACTGAAGCCGTCTCGTGGAGAGATTTCCGGGAAAGCATCGTTTTATTGACGCATTCTCTTCGTTGTGGAGTGATGGAGTAATCGGGCTTTGAACATCGGGCCAGGGGGTGTGGTATCTTGTGTAACGGACGGTAAGAACAAAAATCAAACAAGTTCTCCTATAAAAAATCCAAAATTACCAGAAATATAAAAAAACTCCTGGAAAACTGGGGCCGTAGGCTGGAACAAGGCACGCCCTGCTGACACGGTAAGAGGGCACAGAGCTAGGGGAAGGGCCGAGCGAGCGAGCCAGAGAGCGTGTGTGCGAGGGAGATTGACTCATACAGACAGGCGTAGAACGACTTTTTCGTCTTCCAGAGAGCTGGAGAAGGGCGGCTCCCTAAGTCGACCGTCAGCACAATCAGCAGCGACGATGGTCAATTCCAAGAGGTGCGAACCGTTGAGCGACCACTGTTTCGTGTTATCCCATTAAGGTACTCTAGTGGCTTTTCGTCCTCCGCCAGGCAATTTTGCCGTGGCAACGTGTCACCTTGAGTAGTTGTTCACGGGGACAAACAGTTTCCTTCCGTTTTGTGTGTTTGTCTCCCTCGTCCTCTCTGTCTGTCTGTCGTCTCTTCGTACGTTTCGCGACAGCACAAGCTTGGTGGCGTTTCCTGCGTATGTACACCCCACAAAGGCACGGCTAATTTGCCGCTCCTGCCTCCGCTGTAAACCGTTCCGAGCATAGCCCTAGCTATGCCTGACTCTGCAGCTGTGTTACACCAGTAACCCCACGCCAAAACTTCCTTTCGAGGGCATCCACAGGAGACCCAACACTACCACGCACCACATAACGTAAAAAAACCTTTGGACGAACTAGTTATAGAGATTTTCTTCTTGCGGAACATCTCCCTCACACGTGGTACATACTGCTGTACATCACGCGGTGCAAGGCGGACATCGCCACGGCCTTCTTTTCAGTAAAGATTATCTCACAAAAAGAATTCCCGTTCGAGATATAGCTAACCACATCAGTCGAAGGGGTGTGCTGAAGTCTTGTCAGTGCGTGGAGGCCCTATTTTATCCTCGCTCGGTCTCTCTCTCTCTCGCTCTCTCCTCTCTTGCGCTTCTCGCCCTGTCTCTGTCCACCACGAAGCAAGCGCGGCACTGCTACACCTGTGTACCCCGCAAAAAGTAGCACCCGGATCGTGTACTGCAGGAGGATCAGCTCTGGCCGTAGTGCTTAGAAGCCGGCGACGGCTCCCACCCCACTCATTTTTTTCGCCTCTCTTTTTGCGCGTTCAGCAGCAGCGTGGTTGTTGTGTGTTGTGGAGACGGCTTACTGCTGTAGTTAGTCTGCTGCCGAGAGCCTCACGTCTGCAGAAAGAGGAAAACAGGGTGGGTGGGATAGCACTGCGAACGACGGCATGGCGAAACTAATGCTGCTGTACTGCTGTGTCCACCGAGAGACAAGGAGCGGTCAAGCCTCATTTTTAGAAGTATTCTCGTCATTCTCGTCCATCCAGGCAAAATATCGTATGATCAACCTCTCTGCGGGGAGATATAGACCGAAATGCCGGAGAAAGTCCACACACACACTCCATTGCTTCTGTGCACAAGTCGAGGGCACAATTTGGTTGTATTGATATTAGCCTCTCTACGAACAGTGGTCATCATCAACAGGGAATTAATAGTCAAATGCTGGTTGGCACGTTTCGGACTTACCCTCCCCACTCGCTCCATTACTGGCTGCCATACAGAGTGCCGGCCCGCACTTATGAACATGGCACTTAAGAATTTGATGCTAAAAAAAAACAAAACTTAAGAATTTACCGATAAGAACATTTGCTCAGCTGCACGCCCTGTTAGGAACAAGAACACACACCTGAGGTGCAAAACTGCTGCTACAAATAAGAACGACAGCAATGCAGCGGCTGCCAGATAAGAATACTCGTAGGGGGAGGGAGAGAAGAGGGGGGAGTGATCCCAGAGTACAGAGTATTGGATTTGGGAGGGGTACATACCCCACATATCAACAGTTGTATTTTTTTAGAGGGGAAGGGTGGGCGTTGTACGCACGCGTCGTGCCCCTGGGTGCCCCCAAGAAAAGCGTGATGCGCGGGCGGGGTGAGCTCCCCAAGGCGAGGTCCATTGTTATCATGGACAACTTGCACGCGCAGACCACGGACGAGTTCAAGGAGTATCTTGCGAAGCACTGCAACACTCTCGCCTGGTATGGCCCTTCGGAGTGCACGGACGAGGTGCAGCCAGTTGATGCAGGAGCCGGACGATTTCTCAAGGTGGAAGTCGGGAGGCAGATGGACATATGGCTCGAGCAGTCGGACAACCTCGAGAGGTGGGAAACCGCGTCGCTGACAGCTTCTGATCGGCGCGTCCTGATCACTCAGTGGATGGGAGCGGCCATGGCAAGACTCAACAGCCAACAGGCGTACCGATACCGTCTTTTCGAAAAGTGCGGGATGGCCATGACCGTGGCCGGCTCGGGCGATGATCGAATCACCTTGGAGGGTTTGGACAAGCCGTATACCTTCGCTAACGATGAAGACAGTAGCGACGACGAACAAGGTTCGGAGGACGGCAACGATGAGCCTGAGGGGCGGGCGGAGGAGGGCGATGGAGGACGTGAGACGCTCATGGAGGGCGTTGACTCCAGCGAGGAAGACGACGGCGGTAAGTTTGTTTTGCACAAAACAAACTCTTCATCTTCTTTTTGTTTATGACGATGTCCTTCATGTTGACGTTAGCTTGTTTCCGCGCACGGCTACACTCAAATTATGATAAGTTCAGGTTGAGTTTGGCGACGTGACACCCTAACTTCTTGTGTTTCCCGTTGCCTCGTTCGCAGACATCTCTCAACCCCAGACCGACGAGCTAGCTCTTCTGGACGACGACGACAGCATGGACCCACAAGACCCGGAGGATGAGATACAGGGAATGGAGATCCCGGCAGGCTTTCGTATTCAAGAAGCTAAACCCGTTGCTCTTGACAGATTGCTTTTGCGGCGTGGAGTGCTCGTTAGGCTGGGCATGGGGTGGTTTGGAGGGCTGATCACTCAACAATCTCAGAAGGACACTCGCCACCTGTACGACTACTGTGTGCAGCTGGAGCTAGACCAGAGTACGCGCAAGATGAAGTTGCCCTTAGACAAGTACAGCGGAGATTCGGATGCGGCTGTAGGCTCCTTTTTTTTTTCTTATCACACATAAAAATCCATCTCTATCTAAACTATAGAAATGAGTCTCAGATAGATTAGCAATGAATCCATAGCGTGAGCGAAAGCTAGCTGTATGTCTACGGTTTCCCAGACAGCATACAGCGATATCTCCCCTGTGGGTAACAGGCTCAACAAGGCAGTTTGGTAGCCATCTTGTGTATCTATCTGCATGTTATGTTGGGGAGTTCTAGACGGAAGATTTAGGGGAACTCGGTTTGTCGGGTGTTCTAATATGGCACCCTTATGTGGTTGCGGAGCAAGCGCGTCTCGGGGTGTGTATATTTTCGTCATTACCTTATTTTTTGTGTGTGATGTATGGGAGCATGTGCGGGACGATGTTGTGTAATTGCACGTCATTAAATGTGCGAAGGGCACGGGAGAACATTATCGCATCATTGCCTCCTGACGTGGCCGCCGATAGACTCGAGAGGCGTGTGGTTGAGGTTTCATCACCGACATGTGGGTGTGTGTTAAATGCAGTGGGTATGGTCACCTCTCTCGCCCGTGTGTCTGCAGAAAGTATGGCTACCTTTCCCATTTGTAGACAGCGCGGACCATAAGTAAAGACAGAGTGTATCATATCATGCATCTACATCAGTTGTATGTGGAAGGGAGGAATGAGAGGTTGTTCAAGTTTGATGGTGTGTGTATGGGTAGGGGGGGTACTTCCTGTGTACGTGTTGTTCCCAGATGTTGTCGCATCAAGTGGCAGCATGTGTCATGGACAGGTAGACGTGGAAGGGCAGCGACAGGTGAACGGCAGCAGCAGTATGTTGTGCATGGTGGCATGTTGGGCTTGTACAAAGACGCAGTCCATCTTCGACCACACACAAACGAGTTTGATTTTACCTGTCGGAGTTTTGGAGGGCCCAAGTCAGTCTCAAGCAGCAGTAGGAAGGAGCGAACAGGCGCAGTGCTTCTCTACAGCTTTAGACTCCGTCCTCCTCAAATCCTAACGGAGATGATTACGTATCGCACAACGGCTGGATCCGAATTGCCGGCTAGCTCCGATAACCAGGAAAGGTGGGAGAGTAGCTCAGACGAATGGCTGCGTGTGCGCTCCTTCATGTGCATACTTGNCGAGTTTGATTTTACCTGTCGGAGTTTTGGAGGGCCCAAGTCAGTCTCAAGCAGCAGTAGGAAGGAGCGAACAGGCGCAGTGCTTCTCTACAGCTTTAGACTCCGTCCTCCTCAAATCCTAACGGAGATGATTACGTATCGCACAACGGCTGGATCCGAATTGCCGGCTAGCTCCGATAACCAGGAAAGGTGGGAGAGTAGCTCAGACGAATGGCTGCGTGTGCGCTCCTTCATGTGCATACTTGGCTGACTCTTTGAAGGGCAGAATTCTGGTTCAGTGGAACTTTGGCGGCATTTCGGCCTTTCCGGTATTTGGCGTTGTCACCTGGATGCATGGGACACGTAAATTTGTCACTCTACTTGCAAGGGACACGTTTCATTTTCAGTGTTGCCCCTTGCGGTTTCGCTTGAGAGCATTAGTAGATCAGGAAGGGTACGCAGGACCAACGTCACCCTCGTGGACCAAGAAGGTTGACAGTTGCTGCTCCATGCCTTGGTATCTTCTTGTATCGACAGCAGTACTAGTGTTGCTCATGGTTGACAGCCGAAAATATAGCAAATGATGTTAAAATACTGTAAGAACAAGAATGCCCCTTTCTGGAGAAGAATGGACTACGAAATAAGAACTTGGCAAATATGAACTGGTGCTCGGTTGGGGCAGCCAATAAGAACTGAGCCTCGCCCAATATAGGAGGTTCTTAAGTGCGGGCCGGCACTGTACTCTGCACGGTAGAAGACAGCCGTTTCGTGACACCGGTTGCTTTGCGAGCTTTCGTTGCGGCCACACCGTACGCCCACGCATGGGAGCTGTTGCAAGCACGGCAAGGTATTGGCCATGGAAACGTCGGCGGTTCAAACCAGGAGAGGAGTTATTTGATGGGAGCGGGGCGAAAGTGTTTCAGAGTCAGCCAGCCGTCCGCTGGTCAGAACCTGGCATTGAGTGTGTGAGGCAAATATCTTCTTGTCGAAGGATATTTTTCGTTGACGAAGTTTTGTCAAGGCTCAGCGGCTCCCGCAATGCAACAACTGCAAGGTACGACACGATCTGCTGTGGGAGAGGAGAGGACAAGAAATGAAGGCAACCATGGGGTACCAACGCGGCGTAACTTATCAGGGTGCAATCGTCGCCTGAGACACACAGCAGTGCAAGTGGTTGTCAGCATCTCCTATCGTGCACTTGTATCCTCGTTTCCTAAAAAACAGAGTTTTGTTTTCGTTTGTTTCACCTTTTTGTTTTATTTTGACGAACCTGCAGCAAGTTTGTGTCCATGAGCCCTGAGGCGGTTCGGGGGGCCATCTTGCTGACCCTGGTGGTGCAGAACTCCGCCCAGGCGATCTTCATGCGCTACTCGTTCAAGCCCAAGAGCCAGGTGCGGTGGGCGTGATGCGATGCGGTGCGGATTGGAGCCCTTTCTGTGTTGCAGCCTTCGCGGTAATGCGATGGAATGGATGCAGATGTGATTGGATTTTGTCGTGTGGGTTGCAGCATGCCGTGCCGTTCCGTCGTATGAAGGACGAGGCGATCATTGGTTCAGTGCGCCATTGGGCGTCCCGTAGTGTTGTGGTATGTCCGGTGCGGTGCTCCGTGGCGATTCTGTGACGCGATAGTGCGGTGACGGGGAAGGAAACATGCCATCACGCGACGTCCTGCTGTGACTTTCACAGGTAGAGGGAGAGGACAAAGAAGCCGAGCCGGCGTCCTCGACGGCCGTGATGATGGCCGAGCTGTGCAAGCTCGCCTGCTCCATACTCCTGCAGTACCGGGTAAGCCTGCTCTTTCCAGCACCTTGTTGTTGTTGTTGTTGTTGTTGTCATTCACGTTGAGACTATCTTCTGGCTCTCTGCGACAGGAATAATGCCTGAACGAGATCTCGTTGGCGCGTTACGACCGATCAGTGCAGTACGAGACCACCCCCGGGAATTGTCGCCATGGTAGGCGAGGTGGGAGGGTGTTATCGCGCAACAGAGACAAGCTAATTGTTCGGGAGATGTCGGCATGACGCGGAGCGAGAGTCTCGGAGTGTATGCGTAGGATACGGCAGAGACGTGTAGAGCACTCGAACGCTGACGGCTTCATTTCCCGAGTGTCCGGGGAGGAATGTACGGCGCCACGCCTGTTTCGGAAGGGACGCGTGTCGTCAAGCAGTGAAGCCTAGCAGCGAATGAGTCGCCCCTTCCCCCCCCCCCCGGTGTTTGCCATCGGGGTTGGGTTTTCGTCGCTTGGCAACGACGTTGTAAAACAAGCCAATTCACTTCGTGAACTCGGTATCCAGGTTACCGGTTTTTTTATTTTACCGTTTTTTTTTGGCGGTAACCATAATGGTGGTCGAGTAGATCATGTTGTGCGGGGTGGTGAACCCTCACTCCGCGC
This sequence comes from Ectocarpus sp. CCAP 1310/34, assembly GCA_902602495.3. Lineage (NCBI taxonomy): Eukaryota > Phaeophyceae > Ectocarpales > Ectocarpaceae > Ectocarpus > Ectocarpus sp. CCAP 1310/34. Next base: position 148,125 of record CACKRE030000739.1, read on the forward strand.
AAGGGGGATGATCGCACCACGTTGTGTTGAAATGGTCAAGCACCCTCGAGGCAGTTACACAGTGCTTACAACTGTCTCTGGAAGTGAAAGCACCAGAAAATAAATTAAGTCATACGCAGCTGTCATCCGTACGCGAGGAAGTAAGCACAAGATGCCGAACACCCTTAGCAGGATGCATCCTTGATGCGACTCGCCGAATATCTCACGGCGCTTCGCGCTTGGTGATGTGAGAGCCTGGTCCGGTGAGAACCCGGCGTGCTCCGTCCCGGCTTTGTAAAGATGCGAGGTCAATGGTCTAACGACTACGGCATGCACGACTATGAGTACACCCCCGCCCTCCCCCTTCAGGATGACGGCAGCGTTCGGCACGTGGTCAAAACTCTCCGAGAGGACGTGTGGGAGAGGCCGGTGGAACTGGTCAAGATGGCCGTTCCGGCGTGCCTCTACGTGGTCCAGAATAATCTCAACTACGTGGCCATCAGCAACCTCGACGGGCCGACCTTCCAGCTCCTCTACCAGCTCAAGATCCTCACCACGGCCTTGTTTTCCGTGCTCATGCTCAAGAGGTGTGTTTTTTGTGTTGTGGTCGGTGTCTACGGGCTCAGCGACGATTTGCGACTGACTCATGAAGATATGTTGGTGTTTGGGGCGTGGCAGTGAGTGAGGCGCGTTTTTTTTGTGTTTTTGCTCGAAGTGGGTGATGTGCGGTGATCGTCATGATTCTTGGCAAGGAGCCATAATTTCCCCCGTGTGGTTATTTGATGGGTGCTTGCAACTCGCTTGCTGTACCTCGTCGCGATCAGCTGATCGACCACCGTACCTTTGCATACGTACCTCCTTTGTTATGTGCTCCGTAACTCCGGTGTGCCGTTCCGTCCATATTCAACCGCCACCCCGCCTCGACGTGACCCCATGCTCGGCAACATTTGCTGTTTCCCACCGCACCCACCCATCTTCCTCTCGACGAACACCAACAACCAACACGTCAACGCAGGGTGCTCCACATGAAGCAATGGGGCGCGCTGGCGATGCTGGCCGTCGGGGTAGGTCTTGTGCAGGTGTCGTCGAGCTCGAGCCAGAGCTCGGGGGATTCCGAGGACGACGGTGTTGGCATTGACGACGCCGAGGGGGATGAAGATGGAAGCGGGCAAAACCCTCTCTTGGGCCTGGTGATGGTCCTCCTGGCTTGCTGCACGTCGGGCTTCGCCGGGGTGTACTTCGAGAAGGTGCGGATACTGCTGTACATGTACTCCCTTTTTTTTTTGTCGAACGGAACGACCGCTGTTTTGCCTTGGCTCCGTCTCTCTCTCTCTCTCTCTCTCTCTCTCTCTCTCTC
>CACKRE030000739.1:152658-163261 GCA_902602495.3 Ectocarpus sp. CCAP 1310/34
CCCCCCCCCCCCCCTCCCCTTTTGACGTGGTTGGTAACACCCCGCCTCCTCGGTCTCGGCACGGTGAAGGATGAGATGATGTCCTTCGGTGTTTGATGCACAGCTTGCATGCATTCTTCAGCATATGGCGACCATCGTCAACATCGGGTATATCACGCCGCCCTCGTCCAAACGATCGTTTGCTCGCTCCTCTCACCCCTGCAGGTGCTGAAGGGTACTTCGGTATCGCTGTGGGTGCGCAACATGCAGCTGTCTGGCTTCGGTATCCTGTTGGGCGCGGGGTGCGTCTGGTTCAAGGACGGCCAGGCTGTGTCAGAGAACGGCTTCTTCTACGGGTGAGCGTCATCGCCTGACTGCCCTCTCTCCTCGCTGTTACTGTTTGATGGTTCGTGTTGGTGGTGATGATGATGGCTTTTTCTCGCCAAATATGGCGTTATCGCGTGACTGTTTCTCTCCTCGCCATCGCTGCTTTTTTCGTTACCGTTGTTATCGTTGTTGTTGATGTTGTGGTGGCGTTGCTGGCCAAAGCTGTAGTTTGGCAGCACGACGGTGGCGAGGTCACATGCTAGGACGACTCGTCTGTTGTTTCACGGGTGCTTCTGTTGGTCGTGCGTAGAGACAGTGCTCCCCCTCACGGACAGTAATAACCATGCCTCCTGCCCTCGTCCCCCGCCCTCGTTCTTTCGCCTCGATTTTTTTTTGCAGGTACAACTACGCTGTGTGGATGGCGATTTTGCTGAACTCCATGGGGGGGCTGGTGGTGGCGATGGTCGTCAAATACGCGGACAACGTCATCAAGGGGTTCGCCACTTCGGTCTCTATCGTGCTCACCGCTCTGGTGAGAGCTGCCGCTTTTTTATTCTGGTGTTTACAGTGGCCGGTAGGGACAACGCGCTCTCCTTCCTCTGGGTAGTGCTGGTTTATATCCCCGGTGCCCCCCCCCCGTCCGATATCAAGAGTTCCTCTCCTCCTCGGCCTCTGTCTCTGTCTCATTCCTCGCCCCACCGATCCGCACAGCTTCGTGTTCAGCCCGCGACAACCCCCGACTTGACACATGGCCTCTCTCTCTCTCTCGCCTCCGCCGCACGCAGATTTCGTTCGTCTTGTTCGATTTCCGGATCTCCGTCATGTTCGTGATCGGCGCGTACTTCGTGCTCCACTCCACCTTCTTGTACTCCCAGAAGCCCCCCAATGCCTCGAACTCCTCTTCAAACTCGTCCTCCTCCTCGGCGGACGGGGGGGCCGCGGCTAAGGGTGCCAACGGCTCGGGGGAGGGTGACGTGGAGATCGCCGAGAAGGAGGTGCTCCTGAGGGGGGGTGGCGGGCAGGGTCACGTGTCGTCGTCATCATTGTCGTCGATCGAATCGCCCAGAAACGGGAGGCCGAGCGGGCCTCTCGCGCGAAAGAGCAACAGCAAGCTCGCAGAGCCGGTGTAACGGGAGGGGGGGGATTCTGCTGGTGGTGCTTCTTTTTACTTCGCTGTTTGGTAGTCTCGTAGATCCGAGCTTGGTGCCGTTGTGGCAACATGACTCGATGGAACGGATGGGACGAGAGAATCACCAGCAGCGGCGGCGGCGGCAGCAGCAGTGTCCTTGCAGCGTCAGACACAACGCAATGTCACACGTCCTTCCCCTAGCGTGTGGGGGATATGTAGGAGCTACGGCATAGACTGCTCTGGCCACAGACACAACAGAGCGGTCTGGCAGCAGGTGCACCAACTTCTTCGTGTGGTATTGGCGGAGTGTTACGTCAGCCGACGTGAAAGTGCGGTGCAAGGAGCTTGGTACTAGAAGGAGCCGGAATAGGCGTCGCCAGCGGTGTAGCGATGCGGGCGCAGCTCTCGGGGGAGCCCGCAGAGCGGAGCGCACGCGGTTGGCCTTCCTGGCGTCTGCAGTGGAGGTTATGCCGGCGAGCGTCATGGGGGAGCCGAGGGAGGAGAAGTAGCGGAACAAGCACGGCGTGCTCCAACCGCTGATGCGAGCTCACTCGCATTGTTTCATGAAGCGGCGGAAGGGGGTGTACCGTGGAGGCATGCAAGCTGTGGCTCGCGGGGAGGAGGAGGAGGAGGCGTCGGGGCGACGCAGAATGTCCTCATTGTCGCTGGGAACGTCGGGTGAGGTTCTTCTGGCGGAAGGGCGGATTACACCGAACGTGCTGTCTGATCATAAGCGGCGCTTCACTCCGGTGGGATGATGTCTGTGCCGTATCTGTGAGGGTGACCACCCGTTGTGTCGCTGGTTTGCCGGTTCCGCACTGTGTTTAGGTTGCAAATGGTCTGTTGGCACAGACGAGGTTGTTCAGTGCACGTAGCTACCTGTCGGCCGTGTGCCATACTCTATATATTTTTTTCAGTACGGGGCTGTACTGTCCACCCCTATTCTTGTCGCAAATCGGCCTGTAGGCCAGGCGACCGATTGGTTGATGCAGAAGAGGACTGACACACGGGAGGTTGAGTCAGACTCTCGATGTGTGCGGGTACGTTTTTTTCTGTGCTGTGCATGTAAACATATTATTATTCATACTTTTCCATTCAATCCTGCCTTTTTTGGTCCTTGAAAACGCTGCAGGACGACGCAGGGCATGGGTTTTGCCTCTTGCTGGTCCCTAGAGAACGTGTTTTGTGTTTCGTCGTTGTATCGCGAAGTAGTCCGTCCCGTCCCTTGTTTTTTAAGTCTGCGTTCGCTGGACGCGGCCGCCAACCTTGGTTGTGAGGCTTGTGAAACCGCTGGCTACAACAGCGGTGGCTCGGATACCCGCCGGTTGGATGAGAAACACCGGTTTTGTTCCTGTACAGCACGCACCCACCGCGGCAGGACAGCTGCCCCCCAGCGTGTGTTCGTCCCGTTGTCATTGGTCAACCGATTCGGGCGGCCGATGCCAACGAAATGCAGCAAGGTGCTTTTAAGAGCAGTGGGTGAACGCCACGTCAGGGAACTAAAGCGCTTGTTTCATCGCAGGACGAAATTTTGCTGTGGGGGGGGCGTGGTGATGCTTGCTTGTGAGCCCTGATTTGGAAGAAAAGCGAGCTTGCTGGCGCTCCTCATCGATTCGGTTGTTGGAGTTCAGTGCCCTGGTAGAAGCGGGACAAGCATCGTAAATAACATATTTTCATGTTTTGGTACCATTATTTTTCGTTAGGTTGCGTGATTTCTCTTGCCGTTTCTTCCGGCCTTCCGCATGTCTTTGCGAGTGGATCTACCTTGCCCCGAGGAAAGTGGCGGTGTTGTCGGCCTACACCGGTTTCGCGGGGTGGGTATTCCATTCCGAACTTGTGATTGTCGGATGATGACCAAATTTACCAACTTGTGGTGACATGGTGGCTTGTGTTGTTGTCAGCGGCAACAGCAGCACGTGTGGAGGTGCAGGGGAACCCGGTGCTCTCTGGTTATCTAGCAAAGCAGCAGCAGCAGCGCCAGCGGCATTCGACTGCGGAACCTACCACAGCGGCGGTGTGTTAACCATTTTTGTAGGTATTGCTTTCGAGTTGTATGAATTGCACTGGCCTGTGTTTCTTTACTTTCGAGGGTTTCGGAGAAAACCTTGGAGGGACGAGGGACTGGATAACCCGTCTGTGAGATGAGCGCCAGTTTGTTGAACGGGTCAGTTGTCAATTGGTTATGGTGGGAGTTACAGACGTTTTTTTTGTGATGACCCGGGCGGGTTTGGAAAACCAAGAACTACTACCGGCTCCTCAATACAGCAGTGGCCTAAAACTATTTTCGGGCAGGTGTCCTTGCTTTTGTGTGCTTTGTAATATGTTGCTCTGTTGGTCTCAAAGAAAGAGCTTCTTGCCGAATGTCCAGGCTTTCCAATTCAACAAGCAACCGCCTCAAAAACCTGTTGCTGCAGTAGTGGGCTAGACATGAAATATGTCGGTACCTGTGCAAGACTACAGCGGTTATTGGGGATAAAAAGCTAGGAAAATGCACGCTACATTAGTGCCGAAGAGCATCATGTTCGCTGTTTTTTTTCGAAGTTGAGAGAGGCATGGCGGACCAACGACGACTGCCCCAGGAGTCGCTACTGAAGAAGCTGCTGTAGGCTCCCTGCCTAACTCCCTGCCGAACCAGTAGTTGCTTACAAACAATTGGTTGCAGGATGTTTTTGTCCCGGCAGTTGTCTGCAGACGACTCTTTTCATGAAAGGGTCAACATTTCTTGCAGCAGCTGTCGGTGACAGCCATTGAGTAAGTGGTTAGGCTTGTAGACTAGCGGCTCACAGACCAGATTTGTACGTTTGGGCGTTACGCGAAACGTGGTCTACATTGACCTCAAGTCAAAGCATACATGCGCCGTTCAGAGCTAACCCTGAAGCGCTATTTCCACACTTTGTTGGAATGGAGTAAATTCTCGATCGTTGACCATCATCAACGACCACCAACTTCACCCCGCTTCCTGTCCCGATGAACACAAACGCAGCCAACGGATGTCAGACTCGCGCCACCACCCGTCACGTCCAGCCTCTAGCCCTCTCTGTGCGATGCGTTGCTGGCCACACGCACACACCAAAACTATCCTCTCATCCTGCCGCCGACAAAGCGACCGAACAGAGTGGCACGACCCCGCCAGGCTACCCAAGCGGGACACGCAAACCAGAAAAAAAAAAGACTTCCACACTTGACAACTGATCGCCTCAACACAGCTAGCTGGCTGTACCTGACAAAACTTCAAAAATATGGTTGCACGTACCCGGCAGGGGGCGCTCTTGGAACCTACACATACGCACCACAACCGAGGTTCGCAACACAAGATTGGAGAGGACAAAAAACGCCGTTCTACATGAATAATAACCGCTTCCAACGGTCTCACCTAGCCAAAATAAGCCCATTCACAACACCGAATTCACCTGCACCACTGTGTACAAAAAAGCAGATGCACCCGGCCGGCCTCCAGCGCCACCAGGACAAACATATTCCCAACATCAGCCCCCGTCCCCTCAATGAAAAAAGCAACAACGAACGACACAGGCGGCGGTGCCTGCCACCTTGATACAGGCCAATCGCAGCCAGCCCGCTTCACACTCTTAACAACCGGAGGACAAGCACCGGCAAACCGCCAACGCGATTTTTTCGCATCTACTGCTGTCCCTTCGTATTGGGGGCGGAAGGCTCTCTTTTCACACCAGTGATCCCTACGACTACTACTGTGATACAGTGGGGGGTTAACGTGTTGACTCGTTTTCGCCCCGGAAACACCACAAACGCGGTGGAGCCAGGTCACGGTTGTCGCGCCAGCCTGCCAAGGTCATCCGCCTCCGCCGCTGCTCTCAGCTTCTCCAGGCTGCTGTCGAACAGGCTCTTCGTTCTCGCCACGCTCAGGGAGAGCTCCTTCGAGCACTCCGCCATCGTCATCGGCTTCCCGTCCGACAGCCCGCACGCCATCCGCACGAGGCTCGCCTGGCGGGGCGTGAGCACTCTCGGGAGGAGCTCCGCGATATCGCCGCCCGGCGAGCGCGGCAGGCCGTCCTCGAGGTCCCCGACGAGGGTGTCCACGAGGGGCACCATGGTGCTCCCGTCGCTGGCCCGGATGAGCCGGTCGATGCTGGTAACCTTCTGCACCGCCGACAGCAGGTTCAGTCGCCGCCCGCGCGTCCTGGCCTGCTGTCGCGCCTCTCTGTCGCTGGACGCGGCCTTGACCGCGAACTCCCCGTCAGTCACGGCCCTGGCGCGCCTCCCGGCAGCCGTTGACCGGCCGCGGTCCCCATCAGCGCCACCGCGACGGATCCCACCATCCCCAGCGGACGCAGCTGGCTCGGCATCGTCCACCACCACCACCCCGTTCGCGAAGAAGTTGGCAAGCTCCGCCTCGGAAGGAGTCCGACCCAGCCGGCCGGTGAGCTCCCTCTGGGCGCGGTGCACCTCCTTGAGGGCCGTCGCCGGCACGCTGATCGCGGAGTTGCCGCGGGCCAGCGCAACGTCCAGCTTGTCCCGCACCGTGTACAGCGCGTACGTGAGGAAGCGGTTGGGCATGGCCGGGTCGAACCGCTCCGCCGCCACGCCAAGCGCGTACGCGCCCTCCTGGAGGAGGTCGGCGAGGGAGACCTGGCCGCCGCGGAGGCGCCACCGGTACTGCTCCTCGACCATTCGGATGACCATCGGCATGTTGCGCTCCACCAGCGTCTGCTTCGCCTCGATCCCTTCCTGCAGGACGCGCGGCAGATCCTCCACCTCCACCCCGGCCTCCCGCGCCCACGCCCCCATCGTCACCGTCGTCCCTGCGCCGCCGTCTGCGGCTCGTCCGTCCCCCAAAGCCCCCTTTCCCCCCCTTCCCGCCGTCGCCCCCGCCGCTGCTTCCAAGCCTCGCTGGATATCTCTCAGCGCCCGTGCGTTCTTGATCTTGGCAAGCAGCATTCGCTCCTCCTCTGTCGTGAGGGGCGGTGTCCGTCGCGCTCCTCCCCGCACTCGTCGTCCGCGCGTCGCGCCCGCCCAGGCGTCGGCGTCTGTAGCGGTGGCCACCGGGGGCTCCGCGGTGGCCGACACCATGGCCAGGTGGTGTCTCCGTAATCTAACAGGGCCATCGCGGCCGCCGCAACGGTTGCTGCTACCGCCGACGTTGCCGCGTTGACGGGCCGTCGTCGCAGAGGCGGCAGCGGCGGCACTGTTGACCCCGTAGAACCCTACGCGGCAGCCCGCCGGCGTCACGAAGGCGGCAGAGAGGGTTGTAGCCCCGGCAAGACAAGCGACGCCCAGGGCTCTCGTGAGAAACGGGCAAGTGTTGGGCGATGGTCGCGTTGGTCGTCTCCTCCGCGCTTGGGACGCCATCACCAAAATTGCTCGTAACGGTTGCTCCTGCGCACGTATAGCAGAGATGCAAAGAGGAAGGAAGCAGCGGAGGACGGGGGGGCGAGATAAGGGAAGGGTGGCAGGCACACAGGGGCTCGTGTGCGGTCTCGTTGTGGCCGACCAAACACATCATACTTCGGTCGGTGGGGGGGGGGGGTACTCATAGTCGTGCATGAGCGGTCGGTTGTTGTTGTCTTCACATTAAAGACCATCCCGGTCTCTCTATCCAGTACCTCCTTCTGTCTCAATCTCTCCGTACTAATCCAGCACTTGACTCGGTCAATTTCCGTGGTCGGTGGAGCGGGATAAAAACAACGAAAGACCGCGCTTCCGAAACCTCGTATGCATAAAATAGGCGTGCGATATTCCGAGTATTTCGGTTCAGCATCCATCGCGTTAACTAGCTTCTGCCAATAAGGAGACGCCATCCGTCTTTTCTGTATACAATTCGGGATATACGTGTGTGAGTCAACAGCTGTAGTCTATGCCTTTGATTCGTTCGACCGCTCGTCCACCATGCACGCCTCTCACGCTACGGGTACCCTGCCAACTCGCCCCGTACTTCGCCCCACGGAACGCAGCAGTAGCTACACATAATCTGCTGTGGTTTTGTCTACTACTGCTCAAGACAGGTTTGATGCGAGTCAAAATCAATTTTTTGCCGGCAGCTGCATACTTCTAACCACAGCTGTTCCAGGACAACCCTGCAAAATCTAACCCTCCACGGGCATCGATTCTATTGCAGGGAGACTTGCTCCAGGCAGATAACGGGAAAAGCGAGCAACTTCACCGTAAACATTTTAGGTGCCATTGCGCTGCGGCTGTATCTCAAACGCGGCTCAGACCACGGGTTGTCCCTCAGACACTCAGGCTCCATCTTGCAGAGGGTAGGCTTGCTCACCTTTCGCCCCTTCTCAGGTGTCACCAGCCCGTGTATCGCGGCGGCAGAAGACAAGCTCTGATAATGTCGCAGAGGGAAACTGGATGGCCAGCTGTGATACGAGAAGATGCCGATGTGCTCTCAAGGGGTCACTGCTGTTGTGTAAATAGCTGGTCGTGCTCTCAAGCTGTGTGAGGTGGCTGAAAGCAAACGAATGATGATGTGTGTGTTGCGTGTGCCAATCTCAGCGCTTTTTTTTGGGGGGGGGGGGATGACAGCGTGCGGGGTTAACTCGGTTGACACGTTGACACATGACACAAGATGAGTCATCGAGAGAATTACGTCATGTTGTTTATTTTTCTTTTGTTTTGAACCCCCATAGCACCGCACGCACCCCCCAGCCATAAAAGGGGGCTCCGCGTCGCGCATCTTTTCATCGTCGCGCACGGTTGAAAAATGGAAGCACAGCTGTTTGTTTCCGCCTCTGCCGCTGCATGAGGTGGAACGTCTCGTTGCTGGCTGCGGAGGGCCTCCTCGTCGGGGCAACGGGGTGGTCGTCCTGCAACCCCCTCGCGTTCTCTCCTCCTTGCGAAGCCTGCGCGAGCTTCAGGCGTCCTCGAGCGAGCCGTCATCAGGCGGAGCGAAAAAAGCAGCAGCAGCAGCAGCAGCAGCAGCATCAACATCGGCGTGTTGAGTTCAAAGGATTTCGTCGAAGAAGGGTGTTGCAAACCACCATGGCTGCCGCGGCCGGCGACCGCGGCGGGGGGGACTGCGGCGATCGTCCGAGCAAGTACTATAACAAGGACGCTTGGCAGCGGAGAGCGAGCAGAGCGATGAAATACGTCTCCATGCCGATCGTGAAAATGGCCGGGCAACCCAGAGAGCAGGTAAAAAAGAATTCCTCTCTGCCCAGCAGCAAGCACGAGTCCGACCGGCGTGCATTATATATCTGCCCCAGGCCCCTTACAGAGATAGAGATAGGAGGGATAGCGATGGGGCAGCTTGCCTCTTTCCGTTCAAACCTAAGCAAGGAGATAATATTTGCCTTCGAGCTGCCAAAAGGAGAGGTCCTAGAATACGGCAGTGTTTCTCTCGAGACAAAAGTGTCACCTCAACCCGCCGTTGTGAATATACTTGTGGGGTCCTCGGAACACGGGTATAGTCTACCGGTGTCCATGCCTAGGAGATCTCAACTCTCGTTTGTAGGCACTACTGCTTGTTTGACAGCAGCAGTTGCTTGCACAAATGGCGCGTATCGCAGGCGCTCCCCGCAGCAGTAGGCTGGTGTAGGACCTTGATGAACGGGGCTCCCAGCAGTCCGCTCAGTGCACGTTGAAGGAAACATATGCACGCAGTTCGGAGTTGTCGCCTGTTGCTCAAGAAGGACTACTGCTGTTGCTTTGTTGAGGCCGTGTTTGAATGGTAGATGCAATTAGCAGCAGGTTCAAGTACTGTGCCCATCGCGAAACCACAGCGCAAGAGGAGCAAGCAGCAGTGCCAGGAGCAGTAGGTCAAAGGCGTGTTGGTGACGGTATTTTATAATTTGGTTCAATCGTGTGGGTCATCACTATTTACTGACCCTGCCGCGTTGCTCAAATACTTTTGGCCCTGTTGTTCAACATGTGTATCGGCGACATACTTCTTTTGCCCGTTCTCGATGCTCTGCTCGGTCCCTTCTGACATCCATACTGGTCCAACTGACGCGTACGCCGTTCCGTAGTCCACAGGCTGTAGTTACCAAATATGATACAACCTACGAACGAAGAGAGACAACATTCTTGTATCATAGGAACAAAGTCCGAGGAGCGGCATGTATGTACGTATGCATGTGTAGTTGGAACACATGGGAGGGGGGTCCGGTTTTTGCCTTGTCGGGGGACGTGATACTGATACTCCGTTTACCCTCATCCGTCAGCACGTGCGCACCGAAGAAGACATCCAAGTCGGTCGTGTGTCACATCCAAGCCACGTCTCTTGTCTCCGATACCCGGGTTAGCAGCTTATCTTATCTTGAGTCACAAAGCGGACAAACAAACACCTGCAACGGCATCACCTAGCGGCCGTTATACACATGCTGCCGCGTTGTTTCTCCCACGCCCCTCCCGTCGTGTTTGTGCCCCCTGCAGATCATGATTGCAATGCCTTTCCCGGCGGCTAACGCCACAGTACATTTTACGTTCGACACTCTTCGACGAACGACGCTCATCACGCCCACGGCGAAAGACGCATTGGGGGTGTTGGAAGGGCCTGGGATTGGGGGGCAGCCGGATTTCGGGGCGTGCGTCGAACTGCCAGCTGCGCGGATAGGGCACGAGCACGGGGACCACTATCTCTTGGTTATGGATGCTGTGGTGGCCAATAGCGAGCAGGCAAGTATTGGATTCATCGTGCGCGCTTTTGACGTAATCTATATCGAGTTCAGGTGGGGGAGGTGTACTCATGGTCGTGCATGCCGTAGTCGTATGACCATTGACCTCGCATCCCTACAAAGCCGGGACGGAGCACGCCGGGTTCTCACCGGACCAGGCTCTCACATCACCAAGCGCGAAGCGCCGGAAGGTATTTGGCAAGTCGCACGAAGGGTGCGCTGCATCCTGCTAAGGGTGTTCGGCATCTTGTGCTTACTTCCTTGCGTACGGATGACAGCTGCGTATGAATTAATTTATTTTCTGGTGCTTTCACTTCCAGAGACAGTTGTAAGCACTGTGTAACTGCCTCGAGGGTACTTGACCAATTCAACACGACGTGGTGCAATCATTCCCCTTGCGCGGAGTGAGGGTTCTCCACCCCGCACAACATGATCTACTCGACCACCATTATGGTTACCGCACAAAAAAAAGGCCGACGGCAAAAATAAAGCGATAACTTGGTTGCCGAGTTCACGAAGTTTTCGGCTTGTTTTACAACATCGCTGCCAAGCGACGAAAACCCAACCCCGATGG
>CACKRE030000739.1:163869-178469 GCA_902602495.3 Ectocarpus sp. CCAP 1310/34
AAAAAACAAAAAACGGTAGCCTGCTTGCCGAGTTCACGAAGTGAATTGGCTTATTTTACAACGTCGTTGCCAAGCGACGAAAACCCAACCCCGATGGCAAACACCGGGAGAGGGGGCGTACTCATTTGTTGCTTACCGTAGTAATTTGAGCATTGACCACGCGTCCCTTTCGAGAGGGAGCACCGTTCCTACCCCTTCTAGAGACAACACCAGCATTTGGGAGCTCTTTACGTTTCTACCACAAACTACATAAAATTTTCTCGCACATCTTATCCCCGTCCTCTACGGCCTCTTGTGCCCACCATCTATCCCCAATTACCGCGATCGTTTTTTTGCTTTTGTCTAATTTACCAAACTTGTCCATGTCACACCCTCTCTGTCTCATGTCCTCCTTGAGCTCTCTTTCCTTCCTGTACAGCTCACACTCCCCAACTATGTGGGGTCTACTCTCCTCCGATTTGCCACATGTACATGTCTGTCTATCCTCCTCTTCCCTCTCCTACGGCTGCTGTACCTCTTCCTCCGTTCTGGCAAGTCCAGATCGCCTACTCGAAATTGCAACTTCAGTTTTTTTGCGTAGTCCATGGGGCCGTCCAAGTAACTCTTCATCCCTATCCCTTCTTTCAACTTCCCGTATATCTCCAAGTGGTCTTCGCTTCGTACCTTCTTCCGAAGGGTTGCCTCCTCCCTACTTTCTAGCATCTCCTTGACTTTCTTCTTGAACCCCCCGAACCCTTCCGTGTCCAATGTCTCCTCCTCGTCTCCTATCTCCTTCCAAACCCTCTCTACCACCTTGTCCCATCTGATTCCTTTCTTCCCTGGAGTCGCTTTTCCCCAAGCTGCCTTGTCAACCATGGCTGGTAGTCTATCGTCCGACATTCTACTTACCTTGTACTGCCAATTCAACTTTTGCATGTCTCTCTTTGTTTTAAGAGAGTACATTCCCAGTTCTGCTCTCAATACAGTGTTGCTCGTTGTCCTTGAACATCCTTGTATTTTCTTGGCCGCTGCCATCTGCACCGTTTCCAGCTGCTTGACGGCCTTTTCGTTACCTTCCCATACCTCTCCTGCATACTCTAGCTTAGGTACAATCACATTCAAGAGAACACACCTCTTAATCCTAGTGTCTAGGTGTGGGTCCGTAAGGATATCGTCCATCTTGCCTATCTGAGCTTTACCCTTCCCAATCAACTTTGCTATGTGTGCGTCCCATGAGCACTCCTTCGAAATCTCTACTCCCAGGCACGTATACCTGTCTACTACCGGTAGTTCTTCCTCCCCCCATTTCCATTTGAATTCTACGGGATTTTTCTTGTCTTCGTTACAGACCACTACTGCGCATTTTCCTACGTTCGCCGACAGTCTCCATTTTCGGGTGTATCCTACTGCCGCATCTATTTGTTCCTGCAACCCTTCTGGTGTTTCGGATACCCCCACNCCGGGGGCAGCGGAAAGAGGTGCTAGTGGCATACTGCTGTCGCGTACACACACGAGTTTGTGATTTTTAGGCAAACGGCCTGTACGTGTGACTTCGCCAAATTCGAATTCATGTCCAAACGGTAAAAACGTTGCGAGGTTTTCAGTCAAAAGCCGCGACGTACCCCGGCTACATATTCTCTCGTTTTAAATATTTTTCTGCCCCACCCTACCGCCCCCCCCTCGGTGTTTGCCATCGGGGTTGGGTTTTCGTCGCTTGGCAACGACGTTGTAAAACAAGCCAATTCACTTCGTGAACTCGGCAACCAGGCTACCGTTTTTTCTTTTTATTACCTCTTTTTTTTTGTAACCATAATGGTGGTCGAGTAGATCATGTTGTGCGGGGTGGAGAACCCTCACTCCGCGCAAGGGGGATGATCGCACCACGTTGTGTTAAAATGGTCAAGCACCCTCGAGGCAGTTACACAGTGCTTACAACTGTCTCTGGAAGTGAAAGCACCAGAAAATAAATTAGGCCATACGCAGCTGTCATGCATACGCAAGGAAGTAAGCACGAGATGCCGAACACCCTTCGTAGGATGCAGCGCACCCTTGATGCGACTCGCCGGATATCTCACGGCGCTTCGCGCTTGGTGATGTGAGAGCCTGGTCCGGTGAGAACCCGGCGTGCTCCGTCCCGGCTTTGTAGGGATGCGAGGTCAATGGTCTAACGGCTACGGCATGCACGACTATGAGTACATCCCCCACCCTACATTGTTTCTGAGCTTGTTCATCTATAACTTGGTTTTCTACCCGAGTGGTGGGACATAATCTTGCTCTCTTGTTTTGTTCACTCTGCACACACTCCTTGGGTAGACTTTTAAAACTCGCAGGAAATTCCATCACTTTTCCTCCTGGGAGCAGAGGGAAGAAAGAGCAAGCACTGGATGGAAATTCAGAACGACCGATGTTTTCGAGGTGCCAACAATACCAACCAAGGTCAACAACCCAGCTGTCATTCCTCCTATGCGTCTCCTCCAGGTGAAGGTGTTGGGCCCGAACACGGGTGGTGTGCTGGGGCTGGATTTTTTGAACAGGTACGACCTCGACCTCAACTTCGAGACGAACGAGGCGAGGTTTTACGTGGCAGGCGCTGTCGACCAGGGGTTGGTGGACACGTCGTTGTTGGAGGGGCTCAAGTGCGGAAGCCTGCCGGGGGGAAAGCTCGCCATCAAGATGGAGCTGAACGGGTGAGCGCGGAATAGTGCTGGCGTCGCTTTTCTTGTTTCGAGGCTGGTACGTGCGTGGCGTACACCGACGCGGGTCGATCCTGCCGTCCAAGAGATGTGGTTTTCAGAAAACTATTTCGACCACGCTGGAGCGAAACGAGCGAGCGTATCAGCCATTGTGTCGCATCGCAATGCTACGACCAAGGCGTTGTGGCGGGTCGTTGGTGGGATTTTCGTCAAGACTCAAATCGGATACTGGGGAGTAAACTCGGCACGCGACCATGACACGTAGCTGTTAACTTGCCCGGTCGTCCCCTGCGAGCCGTGGGTTGTTTGGGTACTGTTGGAAGTCGAAATCAAAACCATTCGACTTGCCTAGCCTAATCGTCTCTTTACTTCGAACTCTATAGTACTCCCACGTTTGGGCGACGCAACTCATTCCCTGCTTTCCCACGGCACAAGACGCCACCCATCAAACAGGAGCAGTGTGGTTCCGGGAGGGGTGGCTGTGAGGGCGCAGCATAGCGAATATAGGGCTCCCCGCGTTCGCGTTGGTTTGGTCTACACAGGGCACTCTGTTTTGCTGCGATGGGACCCATTGCGTCGATGGGTGGGGTGGGGGGCTGGGTGGACTGCCTTGCATGTCTCAAAAACGTTTGTGGCGACCAAAATGCGTTCGTTTGGTTGGTCGTCGGGTACCGACAGATGCCGCACATGCATCTACTGTCCAGTTGTCTCGGTCTTTTATTTTACGCCACGGCACCCTGAACTTGGCGCGGTTGCAACAGCCAGTGCGTTCCCCCGCTCCCCCCCCCCCCCCCCCCCCCCCCCCCCCCCCCCCCCCCCCCCCCCCCCCCCCCCCCCCCCCCCCCCCCCCCNAGTATTTTGACACCTCAGGGTCTGTTTAAACGTAACAAGGTTGCACCTAAACTGAGACCTTGCAACAAACAAATTTGGGTGGGGGTGTGCCGGGGGCCAAAGACGCTGATGGGTCAATAGGAAATAAACAGGATGAGGCTCTCTCTGCCCGGAAAAACGGACTTTTCTGAAGCGTTAGCCTCAATATCATCGTTCGATATCCGTGGGTGGGTGGAACTTTCATTCGCACCCCCCACTCCTCGCCCGACCCGGTCTAAAATGCTGATCTCGGGCTACAGTGCAAATCTCGTGGCGCCTCAAGCATAGTTCGGTAGGGAATCACAAACCACGACCCCTTGCCGAGTTTGAGCGGTTTGCACCTCCTGTGGCCGACACAACTCGGCCCTCGCTGTTCCTTGTCGATTTCGCCATGGGAAACGGCTGGTTGAACAACGAAAGAGGGTCCTGCGTGCTGCGCGCCACAACCTTTTCTTTTTCGTTTGTGATTTCGTCCTGAGTGACCGTTGTACACAATACATGCGGCTGCTGCTGTACACATGCATGCGGTTGCTGCAGTATATGCTCGGAATGTGCTGCAAAGGTCGTAAGGTTTTCGTCTCTGTCGTTTTGGGCTGCACGCGTTACTCGCGTCTCTTCGTTATCCACGAAGAGCAACGGCAGCACAGTTGTAGAGACAAACAACAACAGACGGTCCGCAACGGTCCGCCATAGTTTTTTTTTTTTTTGCTGCATGCATGGATGGATGGGTGGTTTGCATCGTTAAGCGTGTTGCTGCCTTACCTTGAGTCTGCTGCGTTGTCGTAATTGAGCGATTAGGTAGATGGTAGCACAACCTTATATATGTATGTAGTGAGGTATCTCGCCTTTCGCCGGTGGGGTCCCAATAACATCGAACGTCAACCGCAGTCGTTTTGCTTCTTGCGGAATGTGAAGCGATGGGCGCTGCCTCTTTTATGTTAAGCAATGGACTTGGGTCCGCTAGTGTTTGCTGCATATGCAGTGCTATGTAAGTGCTTCCAGCGGTTCAAAGCGAGCGGGGACGACGACGGTGGTTTTTCTATACCCTCTTTTGCCTCCTCCGTGAAGCCTGTCGTGTCTGGCTCTCTTGTTCTCTCTTCGTCTTCCTTTTTTCTATCTTGCATGCTTTGTTTTTTGGGGTCCTCGGGTTCCTGTGTGCTCATCGGGCGTGTTCTTAGTGTCTACCTTGGTTGTTACCCGCTGAAGAATCAAAAGCTTTAGACAGGCACCGCGACGATACTCGTCGAGTTGCCACACACAATGACATTGGGTGCAGCAACAAAAAATTGCAAAGTGATATGCTTTTTGCTTACTCAAAAACCCAGTTGCGCGGCACCCCCTTTGCACCCCCGGTGATGAGCTGAACACGTTTTGGCGTTGCCCCTGACTGGACGGCATGTGGCACACTGGCCGTGCGGCACCCACACGTATCCCCCACTGCCCGCTGCTGGGAAATATTAGCTGTATTGCAATGATTCTGTGAGCGTGTAAACTTTTCGCGCTTGTTGGGTTGCTGTGGAGGTTGCCTTCCGTTTCCAATATGTGCGATGTCAAAGTTAGCGGCCAATTGTGTGCGGCGAGACAGTCCACATGTATGTTATCGAGCAAGCTTGAGGATGGGGCTTGGACCGCTGGCACCACCTGCTGATGCTTAGCTTCGTGTATGTGCTGATGTATTTGTTCTCACTCCCGTGTGGTGCACATGGTCTATTATCGCTCTACCTGGTTGGACACAACGTCACCTCGCGGCAGCGATTCCGCCGCATTTGGGTGCTCTTCTTCTTTGTATTTATTTTTCCTATCGTGGTAAAATTACGTGAGAATGACGCAAGCCCTTTTTGCCCAACAACCCAATTAGGTCCATCCGAATTGGGTCCTCAATATAGGTGCAAATTATTAGGGTTAGGACAGGCCCTTACTTGTCTGATTGATTATTGTCCCCCCGCCGGAGGCCGCGCCAACACGCCAATTCGTTTTTCTATTTTTTTTTCCTCTTGTTTGTCACTGATTCCCCTGCCTATTGAACAGCGGAGGTCCCTTCACGGGGGTGTTGGACCTTGCCTCGTCAACAACCGTCGGAAACTGGCTGGCTGCGCGAGATCTGGACGTGACTTCCATGGCGTCAGGGCAGAGCAGCAGCTATCCCCAAGAGACCGGGCGACCGCTCCCTCTCATGTGTGCCCAATTTGACACGGTGAGTCGAGGGCGTGGGTTCTTCTTCGAAAGGCTACTTGGCACTATCACCGGCTCTTTCATGCATCGATCCAATAGCGGTTTCGAGCGCAATCTCTATCATCGCATCCGACAAGTCTACGTATCTAGCAAGTGACCAATAAGCCGAACGCTGAGGGACAAGTTCGGCACCCGGTACATTTACGCAACACAGGAGACTCGGGGTGGGATGAGAGCACGAGAGATTAAAAAACGTTCGTGTTGATCACTCACGGTCTCGCTTCATTCCTGTCCTCGCCTCTGTAAGCAACAGATTTCCCCTCCGTCCGAAAAAAACACGACATTCAGATTCAGTTGGGCCACGTTTTGCTGGCGTCCGTCGTGGACGCCAAGACCGCGAGAGAGGGAAGGCTGGCGGTGTACGTAGGACACCTGCCCGTGTTCGACTCGATCGCGAGGGACATCTCGATCCGCGAGCCGCGAAGCAGGCAGCTGGCGCTGGTCGGGCAGGACCTCATCGGGCACACCCGCATCGTTCTCTCCTGTCGATCGAAGCGCCTGTACTTCGCCCCGCTGGAGGCGAACGACATTTGGGCGGGGCAGGTCGTGTGAATTGAGTTGTTGATCCCATTTTTTCGACCGATCCTGTTTCAAGAGAGGTTTGTTTTGTCGTTTGCTGTTTTTGTTCCGTAACGTGAGTTGGGTGAGTGGCTCGGTGTTGCTGTTTTTTTTACCCGATCAAGCCTTCCTTCCGGTGGCTTCCGAGGTCGGGCTGCTGCTGCTGCTCTCTTGTTCAAATTAGTAGCGCAAACCCTTGAATGGCGATTGGTTCTTCATTTGAACGATATGTAATTGCGACTGTGTGTAGACCATGTTACTCGTTTCGTGTAAATGCGGACGCAGGGTTGCGTGTTTGGTGGTTGGATGTGTGCGGGGAAGTGCAGAATTGTGTCACGCGTTGTCGAGGTGACGGCGGAGCGCGCATATGTGCACTGCTGTAGATGCGGGAAGTGTTGAGCTCTGTGTACACCATGAGCGCGGACGATTGAAGGTTGGTATCAGATGTACAAAGAAAGACAAACCTCTAGGGTTTGCATACAGTGGGAAGAGTGGATGGATGGGCGTTTCCTTCCATTTTCCCGGCGTCTTGGCGGTACTGCCGTTACACTCTTGTCTACGCTGCATTCGGCAGCTGGCAAAAAGGTTGGCCGTTTCGTCGTTAATTGAGACAGGAGGAGGCAATGACTGCCTCGGCCGTAATGACGAGGCCAGATCATAGAGTACCTTTGTTATGACATACCTGCTCGAATCGGTTGTCGAGATGTTAATTAATTAAAAGGTTCGACACTGAGGTGCTTTGGTTCGACGGTGTTCAGACTACCGAGACTGATTAATGCGCCGCGTTTCAATTGTCAGGGAAGCAGGGAAGCGATACAATTTCTGCAGCGTGCGGGGTGTTCCCTGATTGATTTTGTTCTGCCCCCGCATTCTCTTCTTTGCTGCAAGAAACTGTGGAACAAGACCACTACTGACCTGTTGGTCACAAAGTCGAAGTAGACTGCGCGCCCTTGCCCTGGATGGGTATGATCGTGTGAGCTTTCGTCTGTGAGGAAAACTTTCGTCGTGCGTGATGCTTAGCGGTATGCTTAAAAGAAAGCACGAACGGAAACTTGACACATTTCAACCTTTCTCGACGGCCCTCTCAAAGAAGTGGGCGCTCCGTGTTTTGCCGCGGCCATGATGATGGCAATCTCTCCCACGCGCGTTCGTGCCATGGAAGACACAAAACGCACCGAAACACCCGAACACCCTAACAAAACAACATAGCACATGAAGTCGGTCCAAAGAACTGAACCTACGCGATATTTTGCACCAGCTGGCTGGTGTGCTTACCGTCCTCACTGACTCTTTCGTCGAACTTGATTGTGTCTGCATGGATCTGTAGCCTAACGCACCGACTTGTACGTGACTGCGTATGTACCCGCGACCCCCCACCCTTGCCTGCATGGATGGTGTTGGGTTCTATCGTACATGGCATGATCTATGATGATATAGATTGTGTGGATGGTTGGACAACAGCAGGAATCTCGTGACTCGTGACACAAACGAACCCTACCGGCAAAGATATGGTTGGTGACTCAGTAGTCTATGCTACGCATGAACGGTGCCCCCAGGCTACCGTAGATTGCGGAGATTCATGAAGACGCAGCTCAAAAACAGAGTTCGAGGTGAGTCATTATTGTTGCCACGATCAACCCGTCCGCGCAAGGCAGCACACCGACAGCTCACTTCTTCATAACGCGCTTCACAGAGACCTAGCCGATGGAACGCAGAAACACAGTAGGAAGGGGGATGGCAAATGGGAGGCGAAGACGACGGCAATGTTGCCTGATCGGAGCCGCTTTTTTTGCTGCCGGCAGCGGCGGCGGTAACAGCGCCGTCTGCGCGTTTGGGTACGTGGGTGTTCTCTCTCAGCAGCAGTCGTCGAGCCGGTCGCTACGACCTGCGGGGGGCGGAAGGGGAGGAATCAGGCGGCCCAGGGTGCCATCTTCACCGGCACAAGAGAAAGCTCTCTTCGCGACGGCACGACGAAGAAATGCCTTCGTCGTGGAAGGAGGCGGGGCAAACCCAGTCACATCGTCGTCGACTGCGGACTGGAGAGACTTGACCAAGGAGGTGCGTTTGTGCGCGGGGGGGGGTCTGCGGGTGTGGCTGCGCCGTCTTTCGTTTCGGCTACTGCTGTGCTGCTGTGTCTCTATGAAGTTGGGAGGCTACGCAGGGTGCTTTCGTACTTTCCGGCGAGGGATGGCGAGCTTACAGACAGTCCGCGCATCATGTGCACCGCTACAATAATGAACTCTTGACTTGTACCACGCCCCGCAGAGCTGACTGTACACCACCCACGAGCATGTAAGAGTACGTTGAGTTGGTTTCGAGGCACAAGGAGAAACGATTTGTACAACACACGCCCATTATCACAGATAGACGACCCATTTGCACGGAACCACTACTATTGCACCCTTTCCGCTACGACCTCTCAAAATGCTAACAGTCACACGCACCCGCATTATGGATAAACTAATTGCAGGAGGAGACGGCGCTGTGCGAGCTGATAGTCGAAAACAGACGAATCCAGGACCTCCAGGTCGAGCTGGAACGGAAGGAGTCGAGACCGGTTACCGTACAGGAGTGGGCGGTCGCTGCGGGGCACCCGAGCGCTCACCAGCTCATGGCCGCGTTACAGGAGGGCAGGAAGGCCCAGCGGACCCTGGCGCTCTGCCACCAGGGCCTGGTGCGGAGCGTCGCCTACAGGTGCGTGGTGGAGGCGATGATGGGACGCCGGACCGCCGAAGGAGTCAACACGATCACATATCTTTTCGCTGACGGTTAAGACGCCGCCCTGCCCCACCACCCAACACTCTAGCCGAACAAATATGTACCTAGCGCTGGGGGTATATCTGTGTCACATTCAATGGCGATGCCATCCTGGAACGAGTGATCGTTAGGTACGATGTTTCACTTGTCAATGTACGGCTGACAGTGCCCCATCCAAACGAGCCACTCAATACTTGTTAGCGCGCCGCATCTTCGAAACGCGTGCCCCTCGAGTTGATCGAGATAAACATGCAACCTCGTTAACAACCCCACCCCGCGCAGTGAGTCCGCACATGACTAAACAGCGGTTTAGTCCCGTGATTCACGAACCCGGACCAAATCTATCACCCCTACTGAACTCCCACACTCGTTTTTGCTCTCTTGTCTCGTCTCGACGATTCTGCTTTCCCACTGGGCTGGCTACGACTGGCTGTCTTCAACCACCACTCAGATATAAGCAGGTGTCTCGGAACCTGTCCCTGGACGACCTCACCCAGGAGGGCAACGTAGGCCTCCTCCAGGCCGTCGAGAAGTTCGACCCGACCAAGGGCACCCGCTTCAGCTCGTACGCGGTTTTCCGCATCAAGGCCTCCGTCCTTCGCGCCATCGCCGACAAGGACCGCCTCGTCCGCGTCCCCGTGCACGCCCAGGACGCCGCCATGCGCATCCTGGCGGCCTCGCACGCCCTCCAGCTCGAGTCCGGCGGGGACGTGCCCACCGACGCCCAGCTGGCCGTCGCCCTGGGCATGCCCGAGGCCAGCGTTGCCCTCTACCGGAAGTCTCTGCTGCCCCAGAACATCGCGGACTTGGATAACTCCGCGCTGTCCGGCTCTCCGCAGGGGAGAGCTGCCGGAGGCGGTAGCCGGGGAGGGAGGGTGGGCGGGGAGCAGTGGCCGTGGGAAGCGTCTCAGCTCGCCCAGGCGTACGTGGTCCGGCGGGACATGATGAGGGCCATGCAGGCCTGCCTGTCTCCGACGGAGGAGAGGGCGCTGCGGCTGAGGTTTGGGCTGGGAGGGGCGGAGAAAGAGGGGGCCGCGGGGGGCGGCGGGGGCGCGCTGACCTTCAAGGAGATTGGGAGGACGATGGAGCTGAGCGCCGAGGGCATCCGGAAGATGGTGTTCCGGTCGATCGCGAAGCTGCAGGCCTCGGACGAGGCCAACGGCCTGCTGCTTGCCTACGCCGACCTGATTTGAGTCCTTCGTTCGTTCCATTTGTTCGGTGTCGAGAGAGGGATGGAGAGAGAGAGAGAGAGACAGAGAGAGAAAGAGAAAGAGAAAGAGGAAGAGAGGGCCGAGAGACAGCGCGGTGTCTTGCGCGACTCGCCCGTGTCGACAATTTTGCGTTATTTTGTGTCCATTGCGTTGTGGCTGAGCCTGTACCCTTGATTGTAAGCAAGGCACCTGGACGGTGGTATGTATGTGTGTGCGTACGTCATATGGTGTGTTCACCGGGTGATCCTCTTGATTGTACACATATCCCCGCTCGGTGGTGAGTTTGTGATGCTCACGTGTCGCGTGCAGCGCACCACTTGATTTTGTACGTTTTGTGGTTTGAAGGTGCGTTTATGTGGCCGGGGGGCAGAGCATGACCGCACGGAGCTTGGTGGGGAAAGGTTGGCAGCAATGGTGGGAAATGTTTTTTCCTTCCCGCCGCTCCTCGGTGGGAAGAGAGAAATATGCAAAAAGATGGATGAGGTCTGCATAATTCAAAACATGATGAACGTTGTCGATGTTGTCGACATCCGAGATCTGATGCTCCAAGCGCTCGAGAAAATGGGTTGTAACTCGTTTGCTCACACGGCGGAGCGTTGCTGAAGCGGTGTAATCGGCTCGCGGAATATGGGCACACCTATCGTGCAAACTTGAGCGCGAATCCGAATCCATCACGGTGTTGAGTCTTCGTTTTCCTGATTGAACGCAGTGGAGGAGGACAAACCAAACTGAACCATATCCACATGCTGAAACTCCGACCACCGTACGCCTAACACAAATCGTTTACTCTTCGAACTTGCCACATGTAACAAACTTCCTTTGGGATTTTCCCCTAAAATCATCTGGAAATACCGCGGAGCCTACACCCCGAGACGCGCTTGCTCCGCAACCACATAAGGGCGCCATAATAGGACACTCTACAAACCGAGTTCCCCTAAATCTTCCGTCTACAACTTCCCAATATAACATGCAGATAGATACACAAGATGGCTACCAAACTGCCTTGTTGAGCCTGTTACCCACAAGGGAGATATCGTTGTATGCTGTCTGGGAAACCGTACACATACAGGTAGCTTTCGCTCACGCTATGGATTCATTGCTAATCTATCTTACTTCTTTCTATTGATAGAGATGGTTTTGCTGTGTGATATTGAGAAGAACAAGAGTTGTGTGACCGATCCGACCGTTCCCACGGGTAAATGGGTTGTTGCTGGCTCGTGTTGAGGGTTTGACCTTTTCTTTTTTCTTGTCTCTCTTCACTTTTAGAACCAGTTTCGACGTGTTTTCTGTGTCACCACATGCGAGGCGAAACAAACGATTGGTCGTCGCCGACGTAGCGGGGTCCCTCTGGACGTTGCTTTCGGGTGTTGAAGGGTCAAACTAACAATCCACTATTCACGATTCCGACTTTCACGCCTACTACTCTCTGGCGTTAGCATGTGCCAGCTGCAACAGCTATCCACCGGCCGCCGAACATCTGCACTTAGGCATGTTGCTGCTGCATCGCCCAAAGCAGCAGCCTGTCTCCAGCGGGCGCACATTGGCATAGTTACCGCCAGCGCCGTCGTGGACTACAAGGCCGCGCTACGTGCGTTCAACCGGCACCCGAGTAAACCGACGAACATTATGCTCTTTGCAAAGATAACAAGTCGTTGCGTTCGCGTCCCGGACAGAAAAATGTCTTAATAAGAGAAGCTGCTACAAGTACTTACAGGCCTGGACGGACGGCAGACCACCTACGTCATGAGATGCGCGTCGAGAACCGGGGGGACTATTTATAGGCGCCGAATTAAGTTTCTTTCCATTCTAATGAATTCCATTCCTCTCCATTCCACTTCTTCCATTACGTATTTACAAAAGATTCGAGACAGAATTAGGCGGTCAAACGAAAAAACTCCAGAAACGCCTGGGCGTGCCTCGACTCTTTTCTCTTTGACACCCACAGAACAGCACCCGACCACACGACCACGCAGCTGCGCAACCTAACGGCGGCTTCCCAAGTCACCCAATCCTGCCGCCCTCACACGCTTCCCTCTTACCACCTTCGAAAGAGATCCGAACATGATGCACGGTAAAGCAAACTGCCCGTCCCCGTCACTCGACCGTGCATGCATTTCTATAGGCCGGCCCACACGCCCAACAAAAACACTTCAAAATCGCGCAGCAACTTATGTACAATAAGAAAAGGAAGGGGCCGTCACCAACGGCCGTATCAGTATTTTGGTAGATACCTTCCTTTTCAAATGAAACTTAATCCGACAAGAACTGGGCGCGCGCACAGGCGGTGCCTGTCCAGACAAGGGTCAAACCGCCAAAATGAACGAAGTAACCACCACCAATCTCCTGTTTTGAAGGCCCAAACACCAGCGAGCGGGCGCGGACCACGGCAGCGGCTGAGGCGGCACCGTCGTGTGGTAGTGCTTGGGAGGAGGGGGCTCTTCGAACGAACCCAATAATGATGAGGGAGACACGCACCAAAATCAATTTGAGCCGCAGGGGCGGAGGGGGGATGTCGCACTTATCACCCCAAGAGCCCACAAGCTTCTTGACCCAACGGGGCTAGACACGCCAAAAATCTCGCAATTCTAGGGACAAGACGCGCCAAAACTCTCGTGTTCTAGGGACTAGACTATTTCGGATACATGACAACGCCGGATCCCACACGCGAACAAAAGCTTGGTCACAAGCTCAAGGCGGGCGTGGCAACTCATCGCTGACCACGCACAGCATTCAATCGGCGTGGAAACACCAGAAAGCTCCAAGCAACAGAGCCTCGCGGAAGCGAAGGCTTTCAAGCAAGGTCCAGAACGCCGACGAACGCGCACAAAAAAAAAGAGGAGCAAACGGCAGGTCGATCTAGTTCCCTCTATCACCGTCACTGCCATCGGCGTCCGGGAACGTCTTGTGCAGGAGGAGATGGCGCTGTCCGATAAAGCCGCCCGAGAGGCCGAGACTGTTTGTGAAGGCTCGGTTCGAAGCGCCATTCGGCGCCTCTTCGTAGCCGCACCTCGCGTAAAGCCGCAAGGCTGCCTGGTTGATCTCGTTTACGTGAAGAAACACCTGTAACATAAGTCGAGGAGGTGGGGGGGGGGGGGGGGGGGGGNGGGGGGGGGGGGGGGGGGGGGGGGGGGGGGGGGGGAAGACGGTGAGTCGTGTGGCTTGTTTTGCCGGAAGCACGGACAAATACACACAACTGCAGGCAAACACGCCTCAACACCACAAAAAAACAACAAACGCACAAGTCAACGTTCGTAAAACTCATGGTGGGCGAACTCGAAGTATATCAGAACAAAGCGACATGCAACTTCCCGCCGTAGCTCTTTCCGCCCCTGGCAAGGTGTGGCACGTTTACCAGGGTAAGCAAGCCAACCCTTGCTCGACGCTTCTGTGTCTTACCCAACCTGCCAAACTCGACCACCCCTTCGCATCCCGTCCGCAGTTCTGACGTACTTCGACTTCCCCCACCATGAATTTTGCGAACGTTAACTTGTGCAGGAAATATACCCAAGCACGCCAGTAGCCTTCTCATGCTTTTCGATGAAGCAAACATGTTGGACAAAGAATGCAATCGGGGAAGATGGGTTAGGATTAGCCCTAGGGCTGCAGGGTCTGCGTACCCTCTCCCTCCTTATATTCCCCTCCCCCCCAAACGCTCCCCTTCCCCGGTGTTTGCCATCGGGGTTGGGTTTTCGTCGCTTGGCAACGACGTTGTAAAACAAGCCAATTCACTTCGTGAACTCGGCAACCAGGTTACCGTTTTTTTTTTCTTCCTCCGGTTTTTTTTGGCGGTAACCATAATGGTGTTCGAGTAGATCATGTTGTGCGGGGTGGAGAACCCTCGCTCCGCGCGAGGGGGATGATCGCATCACGTTGTGTTAAAATGGTCACGCACCCTCGAGGCAGTTACACAGTGCTTACAACTGTCTCTGGAAGTGAAAGCACCAGAAAATAAATTAAGTCATACGCAGCTGTCATCCGTATGCAAGGAAGTAAGCACAAGATGCCGAACACCCTTAGCAGGATGCAGCGCACCCTTCATGCGACTCGCCGAATATCTCACGGCGCTTCGCGCTTGGTGATGTGAGAGCCTGGTCCGGTGAGAACCCGGCGTGCTCCGTCCCGGCTTTGTAGGGATGCGAGGTCAATGGTCTAAGGACTACGGCATGCACGACTATGAGTACACCCCCCCCTCTCCCCTCCCCTTCCCCGGTGCTTGCCATCGGGGTTGGGTTTTCGTCGCTTGGCAAAGACGCTGTAAAACAAGCCGCCCCACTTCGTGAACTCGGCAACCAGGTTACCG
>CACKRE030000739.1:185120-198229 GCA_902602495.3 Ectocarpus sp. CCAP 1310/34
GCTATAATACATACGGAATCTACGTCGAGGAGTGGCAGCAGTTGTTATGGGGGTCCAGACAAATGATTTTAACGCTGGCTCTTTCTAATACCAATATAAAAACGGAAAACAACCTTCGGGTTAGGGTTTTTGCTAGTTTTGGTTTTCTACTAGGACACCATGGAGAGGCGGAGTGCGTGCTGGCAAGTTCAGGTTTGCTACTGGAGCTGAAATATCGAAGGTCGCAGCAGTCTCTCACAAACACGTCCGTCATCTGCATCGGAACCAAGCGGAATCCAACATTTGTTGCAGCCGTGCGAACCGCACCAAGAGCGGTCTTATGCCACACAGTCCAAAACGTTACCGACGTTGGCGGCAAGGGTACGTTCGAACAGAGGCGACAAGCGCCAAAAAGAATGGTGCCAGCACCATTCGCAGAAGGGGCCAGCTGCGTGTGCTATGTACATGTGTAGCGCATATAACGGGACATTGGAGGGTATTCTTACATGTAAGTGAATCACAGACGAAGAGCGTACTAGATTTGAGGTCGTGCGTGTGGCAAACTAGACATGTGGATCTGTTCCAACAATGCTTTAGCACCAGCGTTGCGGCTTGTGCTGGTGGTAATGGACTCGGTGCCATTGTGGCGCATACGTCATCGAAAAGTAGAGGGTGCGCAACGCTTTCCAGCGATATGAGCTTTGTGGGAACACAAAGTAAACATCAGCGAATGATCGGCTACCGAGATGAATTTAGAGGGATGCTTCGGATGTCTCAAATGAAGGGATGATGACGTGGGCGGGAAACCAAACATACCGGAATGTAGAGGATGGCTACCATACACTGCTGTGCATCCCAATCAAACAACAAGACATCGCCCAGTCCCGTCTTAATAACGCGAGTACTCCTGGAATGTTATAATCATTTCTAAATAGAACAGAATCCGGCGGTCTACATGTAGACTGTTTCTACCAAGTCACCGTACGACGACGCCGGGAATCGAGAGACAGCAGCAGTACTGCTGTAGATGCGGTGAATCATGCAACAAGAACAACCAGACACCGCTGGGCATCAGAGCAGTTCGACACGTCCATCGACTCACAGAGAACTGGGTTGCCTTTGCGAGTAATAATTTCTGCTCATTAGTTTGGGCACATGATCGACCGACTACTGCTCATTCCGTTTTACTACAGTAGAGTCAAAATCGACGAGACAAGCGCGCAAGTTTTTTTCACACTTGAGAAGACCTGATGTTTTGGTGTTTGCGGGGGCCTGCGCTGCTGTCTCCGATTAGTCTTCCTTAAAAACATACCAAACATGGTACGTAAAGAGTGGTGGGGTCATATTTGCATAGGTGCTGCGCCATTCCACTACAACTGGTGTGCGCATATCCCAGAATTTAAAGACGTAGTACCCACACGGCGGTGCTACAATGCTCATGTTCAAGTATATGTTACGCTTGTAGATACTCCAAATAAGCCCAGCACCTAGCCGGTTTCCCTGTATCCACGGTAGAGACTTCAACACATCCCGTTCGACTGTGGTCTTATCTCGAATGAGTAGTTTTTCTTTTTGTATTCATGTTTCGTAAGATACGTATCTACACGAGGGGTGTTCCGCGGTAAAGACGAATTGTCTCTCCCGCGGCGAGGAAAAACTCGAATGAAAATCGTTTTTGGATATATGTCTAAACGACGTTTAAAAGCATAAAAAAAAGCGAAACAAAAAACAATGTGATCGGATCGC
The DNA here is from genome assembly GCA_902602495.3 of Ectocarpus sp. CCAP 1310/34. Classification (NCBI taxonomy): domain Eukaryota; class Phaeophyceae; order Ectocarpales; family Ectocarpaceae; genus Ectocarpus; species Ectocarpus sp. CCAP 1310/34. The sequence continues at coordinate 186,846 of CACKRE030000739.1, forward strand.
CTTGATTGTTTTCTTTCACCGCGTTGCCGATTTCGGCGCCTCCATTTCTCCTCGGCAATCGATTCCGCTTGGCCGATTTAGAGGGGATAGAACCACTCAGAAAGTTGATCAGACAAAAACTCGACGTGGGAACCGAGAATCCAAAATCCCAGGAATTTTGAAATTGCTCAGCTACTGTCAGCTTTTGAGCAGCTGAAAGTCCATTGCAAATCAAAACTGGGACATTCCAACAATTTATTTGTGATCCCCACCCCAAAATTACCCTAATTCGAAGTCAGGAGAGATTGAATCAACATGTCAACATGTAGAAAGTGTTGCGGGAGGGGGGATATTTCAGTGTAATTCCTAGTAATTCCAGGTTATCCCTGCTTTCGCGCATATATATCAGTGCGTAGCTGTATCACGGCCGCATCGATCCTGATCGAAATTCTGACGACGGATTCTTGATGTACAACACAACATTACCCTAGCCTGAAAATTTTATACGATTCGGAGGCGTTTGCAACTTGCTCGGGGGGCCCGCAGACGCGATTTTCACCCAATTTTGGCCACTAATTCATCAATAAGTCATCACCACGACATCCAAATGGGAAAATAAAAATATTTTCGTGATCCCCGTGACCTAACGGATGTCGATATAAAGGTTGGGAAAGAACCATTCTTGCTGCTCATTGAAAAACTCGTGGAAACTATTCGTCTTTACCGCGGAACACCCCACGAGGCAGTTTCCCGCTCCTCGTACTCGGTGGGGTGGCCGCGGTTTTGTTCAATCGATTTTTTTGAAAATCTTGTCCGTGTGAACATGTTGCATTTGAAAAACAGTAGGGTATGTTATTCTGTTGTGCTGTCGTCGTGGTCGAAAAAAAGTGCTACACATTTGGCACCCACCCGCGATCGCGAAATAGTCGTCTAGTTTGGCCACCCTGAGGACCATCTCCTGTCCATTCAGCGCGGCCTCTCGAGAAACCACGCCCTCCAGCATCCCGCACGTCAACTCGCCCTCGTCGATAGCTGTCGGTACGGCGGAAGAAACAAATGCGTCAACGGCGGCATCGTCACTGCCGCTTCCAGCAGCGGAGAGGCCATTTCCGCCGCCGCCAACACACCGGCCTCGAGTAGCTGCCGGCTCGCGATCCACGCCAGCTGCTGCGCTGTTGCTGCCGGCGCCGCCGGCGCCTGAAGACGTCTCCGAAGCCCAAGCCGGACCTTCGGCCAGACTGCTGCTGCCGAAGCGGACGGGCTCAGCGCCGGCGGCGCGACGCTTTTGCCGGCAGCGGGCGGACGCTGGGCGTGCACGGCGTGGCGCACTGCTGCTTGTTCGCGCCCCCGTATGCCTGCGGCGAGCAGCAAATGGAGTCGGTCTCGAAGCCCATGCTACTGCTGACGCGGCCACCGCAGCGGTAGCAGCATCAGGGCCGCCCCCGGCACATGTCGGTCTTGGAGGAGTGATCTCTTGAGGGCACGAGAACAGAGCGGGTAGGGCACCGGCCAGAAGAGCCACAGACCCCTTCATAGGGACGATCTCGCCGTAGGACACAGAAGAGAAAGAAAGGTATATGCAGATAGAGGCGAGCGGCAAGCGAAAGGTGCGTGCCTATGCGTGTGCACTCGGATTGGAAGGGAGGCACAGTGAATCATCGTTTGGCACGCGGGGAGATCCTGGTTTTTCGAAAGTCCCCCCGCAAAACATGATCCTGGTCGGACCTGGTCCCGCCTTATGCCTGATCTTGATCTTTACATAAATGAGCAGGAATAAATTTTACAGGACGTTTCGACACTCTCGCCCTCCATCCTGGGTACCATGCCCGCTTTTGCATAACATCGGGGGTCCCGAGGGTAACAAATTCGATGAAAGCCATGAACTTGCGCGGCGCAGTCTTAAAGGCTGATGAATCGTGCTCATGTACGTGTACATGTAGCAGGAGACCATTCTAATCGAAAGAAATTGGTGTCGCCGTAGCATTTACATCTCGTGAGCATGATTTCGTTGCGTAACGTCACGCAGCTCCACTGTAAGGGCAGCTGTTCCATATTTTTTTCTTTGCATGAGCTGATTTCGAAGGGTCACACACCTGTACGGGATTGTTATCTTTGGATAAAACCAAATCTTTCGGACGGCGAAGCTTCGCCATTCGATTTTCATGGATTTTTTCGCCGGTCGTTTCTGTTGAAATCAACCTACATCGATGCAGGCCTCGTTCTGGACGAAACATCCAGATGACGAACCGGGCGGGACACGTCGTTTGATCCCCAGCCATACCCATGTGCGGCATCACCTCCTACGCAGCCATGTCAAAATGCATGGCAACCTGTACCTGCTGTCACGCTCAAGTCCAACTCAAAACATCTATGCACCACGCGTGATGTGCAAGCAACGCACCACCACTGGAGAACCCGGGAGTCAAAGAACTTCAGGATCAACAACAGAGGAGCTCAAGGAACGACTAGAAGACCACAAGTCCAGCTGAATGCACTATGTAAAACCTATTATCAAATAGTCGCTGGGAGGGTACCCTACTGAGGACATAGGAAACGAGGTGAGGGCAGAAGAAGAGCTTCTGAAGTGTTGGCGCTTTCGCATGGAAGATAGCGGTTGAAATCCGTGCCCAAATAGCCCATCGATCCGGTAACCTCCCCCTTACTTCCTTTGTTCCTGGAATTCTCCGTCCAAGCCACCGACGCCCTGAGCTTGCACAACCTAAGAGATGGCTACATACACACAAATAGCCGACGCTTCGACGCGAACGCCGACGCACAGAACACGTTTCATACAACGCCGTGCGGCAACTCTGTCGCCTCTTCTACACACATTGCCGATACACTTGCCGCCCAAAACAACAGGGCCGTCCGCACAGGAGATACTGAGCGAGAGGAGGTCAACGCGCGGCGATCCCGGAGCCAGTCCCCGCCCCCCTCCCGGCCGCGGCTTCCCTCTCCCGCCTCGCCGCCTCTTCTGCGGCCGCCACGCCGCACGGCCTGCGCCCCCCCGCCGCTTCTTTGCAACCCAAGTGTCCGCTATCACTGGGTTTAGGCTTGAGCCCTCCCGCTCCACCAAGGCCCCTCTTTTGCAGGTGGGGGTGTTCTCGCTTCGTCGTCTCCGCGATCGCCTCGCACTTGTGGTCATCCTCGTGCCGGTGCTTGAAGCAGAAATTTCTTCGGCAGCTTCCGCAGGACACCTAGCAGTATGAAGGGGGTTCCATGTTAATGAAAGAGGGAGTGTTGCGTGTGCTAGTGGTGTGTGGTTGCGCGGGTGGGCGTGTTTCCGCTTGTAAATATTACATAGTATGTACGTAGATGGCGTAGTGAGGAATGGGCTAGCTGGGAGTGCACGTGGTGCAGAGGGCTCAGTGGTGGGGATTCTGGTGCTACATATCGCGCGTTGATGTCTGGCTGGGACAGAAAAATACCAGGGCTCACAAGGGAACGGCATAACACCAAATAGACCACACGCGAAAGGAGTTCACGCACATAGCGCCCTTACTTTCCCTGCCCCACACTCAGGTGGTGGTCCTGTGGGAAAAACGCTCCGTCTTCTAGAGGACCGGTGGTCAACCGTCTAACCGCTACCGCATGCAGGACATGAGTACGCCCCCTCCTACTACTCAGGTTGCTCTTTTCGCAACTCTTGCTTCAAAGCAGAGCTTCTTGCTTGTGTGCACCCTTCTCCCGAGACGAAGCGCTCTTCGTTCTACGCATCAATCAGGCAAGTTCACCTTCACGAACTCCGACCGTCGACAGCCTTGCACGGAGCAGCCTATCTTGTTCGGCCTCGCTTTTCGGACGCCATCCACGCAGCCGGAAGCTACGTGCCTCTCGAGTAATAGGGCGTGTTCCACCCCGGCCGGCCTCTGGAGAACTTTGTTGCACTTGGAGCACTCGAGGACACGTTTCTGGTTGTTGTTTGTGCCAGCGATAAGACGGAAGGAAGGACGGGAAGCGCGCACAAAGCAGACAAAAAAATGGGCGGCGAGCGAAATAGGGAAGAATAGAATGGTTGGCTTTGGCATGCTAAGGTGACCTCACTGTTCAGCTTCGTTTGGGCATGAAATCTACGATCGCATAAAGGCATGAGGAGGATGACGTAAAATATGGATACGCGATCCTCCGTTTTCACCTTCGCATCTATTCCGCCGCACGCGGTTTCGTCTAAACACTGGACGCATCTCCGCAACCCCGATCCGGCGTATGTGGCATGAACGGAAGGACTTTTCGCTTGCCTCTGAGGCTCCTCGACGACTGACACTGAAAAACCATCAACGCAGGGCTCGTGCGAAGCGCAAAGAAAGCTCGGGCGACTTCACCTGGTGTTCACCACAAGGATCCGCCATTGCTCAAGCTAGCGCGGCGTGCAAGCTGATACCCTTGGTACATGCTGATCGAACAACCAACGAAGCAATAACTGCAACTTTGGCTATTTCACTACTCTCTCTCTCTATATGCCCTCCTCTCACATCTTTGACGTTGACGTTGGCACAGTTGTGACCGGCGTGAGTGCGGTGATCAAGGCAGAAGACCTTGCCACACGCGTCGCAGGTGAACGGCAAAAAATCTGCAAATTTCATCACACGCAGAGGGCATATGAGTAAGGAGTTGTGTATCAGTGACAACAGGGAGATGCGAAGGACACTCTGGGCGCAAGAAGTGTGGTGACGCATACAGCTTGTGTCAAAACTACTGTACTTTTGATGCCACAATATTTCGAGGCTGTGTAACGTACGCGTGCCACGTGCGAAACTTCAGGGCTATGTAGACGTTTAGACTGAGCAGTAGTATGCCGTGTCAATATACTACCAAGTACAGCAGCAGTACCGTAGTCCACAGAATTCCACAAGGAAAGGATAGACCTACTGTCGCCTATTCTGTATCTCCTAGGGTTTTTCTTCTCAGTAACGAGATGGTGTCGTAGGGCACCCAGCACCTTTTTGGTGCTCATCAAGAGCGCTCTCGCTCTCTCTCTCCGTCGCTGCTACATGTATCGTCGCCCCGCTCTCAAGAACTCTAAACTGCCATGAACTGCCGTCAACACCAGTAGGTCCTGTCAACGACAACTACTGCTGTTGTCACGAAGCTCTGGTTTCGGCCAATTGAGACGCGTACCGGAGGACTAGAGTACAGAAGCATTTCCATAGGCTTTACATGAACAACAAGGCGTGGGCTGAGATACGCAGGTTAGCGCGGTGGGCTACAAGAGGCTGGGACAGGAGCAATTTGGGAATTTCAGCGGAAGGAATCGCGGGAGAAGGCAGAGTTCGTGTAAATCGTCTCACACGATCGTAATGCAACTTGTCGCACCTTGCTGCCCGCACATTTCTGCCGCGCAGTGCACACCGACGTCGTAAAACTCCATATTTCTTCTTCTATGTATCTTGGTAGTCGTTCTAGTCTCTCCTCTGTGCGTACGAGGAGACAGGAAAGGAGGTGGGTGTGCGGGTGTGCCGGGTGTGGAGATGTGGGGAGCCTTAGGAGGGGATACGCAGAAAAATACTATCGATGTAACGTATATGAGGGCAACACTTCATGTTCTCAGCTGCCGCCCCTCGAAATCGGGAGAGCAAGCACCCAGCAGCACAATCCAGAGCCGACCGCAGGCGTGAATCTAGAGCCATGGTGAAGGTAGCAGTCAAGTGGAACAAGAGGGTGTTTGATGATGTGGAGGTGACGCCTACCGTGGCCGACTTCAAGGCGAAGTTGCAAGAGCTCACGGTGAGATAATCAGCAAGAGGAACGACACAGGAGCAGGAACAAACGGCGACTCTCACTCTGATGTCCTATTTTCATTTCCACACGCTGTACTCGTAGGCACTGCTGCTGTGACAGCAGTACTGTTATGGCAGCAGTATGGCGTGCACTAGAAGCCCCCGGCGACACACCTCAGCTCTATCTTGTGACTGCGGATGGCACGCGTTGCTTGTGTTAAACGTTTTCATCGAAAGGCATCAATGTATCCAAGTTGCTGTTGGGAAGGTGTCACTCCAATAGCGGGGACCTGTACCGCTGTTGCTGCTGCAGCGACCCCTCGGTCGTGCCTTGGGGTCTCTCCTATAGATCAGGGCACTGAACGCTTCGCAGCTCATTGGCTTCCGCCGCATTATCTGCTCACCATCCTTCAAGCATGCGGCGGCTCTCAGCAGCAATATATATATATTTTGTCACAATCTTACCGGTGTTGGGTTCACCAACCACCGTCTCTCTGCTGTCGCACGCCAACACCCGACCAAGCTCGTCGCCGGCCGTTGACTGCTGTAGCATACGTTACGACACTACTACAACAGTATCCAAATCTCGCACACAAACACTGGAACTTATCGCCAACCAAGTGGGTAGTGCTTACATTGGTCGCCGTCAATTTTGGGATATTGCGGGTTCCGCTGTGTGGGCAATCATGAGCAATCCCCACTATATCCCGACCCTCTTTCACACCACACGAATACTGATGTAGTTCTGAAGACCAGACCACGCAATCTGGAAGTCTGTAGACGTAAAACATGGATACTGCTGTAGTCAAACATGGACGAAATCGAGATGGAGATTCGCCACTGCCGTCCCCTACATTATTTAGTCTGCTCGTCGAAGAACCGGGCTGAAAAATATGTTGCAGTTGGACAAATGAAGGCCTTACTTGCACTTGATCCGCTTTGGGTTTCGCGTCGACTGGCGGTGCATCATCGGCAACGAGCGGTGTATGTCTACGTTTCGATCGGACGGTAAAAAATGTTGCATTCTGCACCAATGACCACAAGTCTCACATTTTGGCCACCACCATTGAAATGACTGCAACGGACCCATGCAGCAAGGAGGACCCTACGAAGTAAGAATTGATGGAAGTTAAGGTAGCACAAGCTCCGCACCAACGGTATTCGGATGGGAGTCTCTTGCATGCGATGTTGCTGTGCTGTCCGCAGCACGGCAAAAGAATGCACGGCAAGTTCCGGCATAACTAAATGAACCCTTTCGTGTGCATTCGGCATCTGCATACATTGGGTAGTCTTACCAGCCACGGTATCGTTTTTATAGCCGGCACGGACGCTGTCTCCTGTTACTCTATACGCGGGACGCCAGCCGGTTTCCATCTAGAGAGGCCTTTGCCGGTAGCAGACAAACCCTTGCTGTTGCTAATTGCATAAAATTGCTTGTGGCGACCGACCTCCGCTACAAGCGGCACGTGGACGCATCCCACCAACCGCCCTGTGTACGAGAGCTATGTTTCGTTCCCTTCGCCGGCCCTCGTGCTTTCCGCAGGGAGTACCAGCAGCCCGACAAAAGCTCATGGCCAGGGGTGCGTGGAAGGGCATCTTGAAGGATGACGTCGACCTCTCCGGTTGCACCATCAAGGACGGTCAGCAGGTGTGTGGCAGCAGAATGCCGCCACCCGTTTGGAAGCACCACAGCGATCGCGAATGATTGCGTTCGCCAACCTGGGGGATGTTTTCACGCTCCTCCTGTTCTACTGCTGTTTTGCTGCTGCTGCTGCTGCTGGTGGTGGTGTGGGATGGAGAATGAAATATTTACGCCTCTGAAGTTTTTTGTTTTTTGGCGGAATGCAATGCTTCTGTGTTTCCCGCCAAGCAGGTGACGCTCATGGGCACCGCGGAAGTTTTGGCGGCACCGACGGAGAAGGTCCAGTTCATGGAGGACATGAAGACCGAGGTAGGTTTGCGTATTCGCCTAAAAAAACAGAGAGCACAAGAGCCAATATTTCGGTTCGGAATCACTTGCTACACCGACAGAAACGAGCCTGTCGTACGCATGTCTCTCGGGAGGATGATTCGAATCCAAAAGGATGTGACTGGTGTTACATCGCCTGTATCACATTGGCACACCTTTTGTTGTGACTGTTTTTCTTGCCGTTTGTTTTTTGTTCGTTGTGGCAGGACCTGGCTCAGAGCGGTGCCGTGCTCCCCGCGGGCTTGGTGAACTTGGGCAACACGTGCTACATGAACTCCACCCTGCAGTGCATGCGCAAGGTACGTCTGTAGGGCATCTGTCAAGGGATCCCGCGTGGGTTGTTGCTGTCAAGCCCCTTCGATGGTTTTCGCACGGAGGCTTGACTGACTCGTCCTCCCCGCTTTATATGTCAGTCAGGTGCTTGTAGATGCTGCTGCTGCTAATCATTCGTGTTCCTCAGTTCGCGTTCCTCGCGTTTATTTTTCCGGGCTTGAAGTTGACTTTTGGTGGTGTCGTATCGATGTTGCCTTTTGATCTGGTATTCGACATCGTGGTAGTGGCTTCGTTGTCATCGTCCTTCTTTTCGATGTCGTTTTTACTCGCCACCGCCTTGGAACTTTTCCTGCGAAAAGGTGCCCGAGTTGCGGGAGGCTCTGACGAGCTTCCGCCCCACCTCAAGCAGCAGCGGCGCCGACCCCAGCGCCAACCTGGTACCGATGTTCACGGCGGCCTTAAGAGAGACCTTCAACGCCGCGGACCGATCCACGGAGGCCATTCCCCCGGCGATGTTTGTACAGGTGATCGAATGTTTGCGCCGCGTTGTGCTCTCTGTAGACGACAGTGTCAAAGTGGCTTGCCGCTACGATGATACGCAACAAAAGCCGGCTGGCACCACCGTGCTAGCATCGCCCACGATGGCGTGTGCTTTCATGGGGTGGGAGCGCTTGAGCTGCAGGAGCTGCAATAGCTCGTCCTCGTTGGGCTGTCGTGTTGAGCACCACTTGCTCTTGTGTGGTGGAAACTATTTCCTAACGCATTGGAGAATGATGAGCTTAGCTTGTTTGTGCGTTTCGCCGCTTGCTGGAACCCTGGGAGACCCTGCTCCATGGTGTTGGACGCCTGGTTTTTGGCGAAACATTTAGGTTGTGTATCCAGTTTTGATCCCAGTTCGACCAAGTACGTGCCGGCAGGGGTTGAAGACTGCTAATCGTGTCAGCATATGCATAAACTCCAAAACGTTCAGCTAGCCCCACGGCTACTGTCCGCCAACATTCTTTGGGGACAATCGCTGTCACTCTTTGGGTGCTCAGGTGCTGCGGCAGCTGTTCCCCCAGTTCGCGCAGCAGGGGCCCCGTGGTGGGTTCATGCAGCAGGACGCGGAAGAGCTTTATAGCTCAGTGGTCAACACTCTCTCGCAGAGTCTCAAGAAGGTGCGGTTGCATGGAATCCATCGCTGCCGTAGTTGTTGGTGGCTGTGGTAGTGGTGCAGCTGGTGGTGGTGTTGCCCTTGTCTGCGACCAAGCCATCGTCATCTGTTCCTTTGCCTGCGCCATTTTATGCAAGGCTCCTCTCGGGAATTTTCTCGCCGTACTTTCCCGTGGGATTTCCACAGGAATGGTAATTGGTAGCGTTACCGTGATAATTCCTGGTTACCGTACCCATCCAAATCATTACCGAGCAAATAGCCTTCTCCCATTCCCATCCAAATCGTTACCAAGGACATTAATCCTGTTGTTAGTACCCAACCAATAACCGTGCAAAATGTCGAAATCCCGTGGCTTTTGGTTACCACCCAAGCAATAACCGTTGGGATGTAGAATTCCCGGTAGCGCATGGGAACAAAACACGTTTCACCGTACACATAGTTGAGGGGGCTGTCTGCATGCTTATGTACCTGTTTTTTGTCGGGTTTGATGTTTCACATCGTTTCCTTTTCTGTTTTATTGTTATCTCTCTTCTATGTATCGATCCATCAAACTGAAGGAGAACGTTTATTTTTGTGTGTCTGGAGTCTTTGAATATTTGTTTTGAGTATTGCTGTAGTGCGGTGTATTTTTTTTTTGTTGTGTTTGAACTGCTTATCTGCGGTGTGACGCAGATACGGCACACTGTGCTTGTGGTTGAGCTCGATATGCGTGTACGTGATAGCTGGGGGTTTATGCGTCGTCTGGCAGATAAGCTTGGTGTCTTCAGTCCTCACGTAGCTGAGATAGATACGATTAGTGATCAAGTGATGGATATTTCGAGATGTCGCTCTGGACGTACTGATGTAGTTCGGTTGTTTTGTCCTTTGTCTTTTGCCTCGTCTTTCGGTAACTTGACCGCGAGATTTTCGTCCGTAGTCTCAAAACAATTGAAGAACAAAATGCGATAGGTTCCATTCGTGTGCTACGTGTTGTTTGTGGAACGCGCTGTTTGGGTGTCACGCGCACTGAAAAAAAAGCGCAACACAGTTACAGTGCACCGCTTTGTGGAATGTTTCCATCCTACGTTTCCGTGCATTACCGTGGTGGATTACCGTGGTGGCCCACCACCGCGGCATTGCCCTTGTGCCGAGTTACCACCCAAATATTACCGTGCATTCCCGTGGTGGCTAGTTCCCGTACGGGAGTTACCGTGCTGGGCGGTTACCACCCAAATATTATCGTGCATTACCGTGGTGGCCACTTACCACCCAAACGTTACCATGATGGCCAGCTACCACCCAAATATTACCGTGTGTTACCGTGTTCGCTGATTCCCGTACCAATCGTTGCCGAATTAAGAAATTGTTCCCGAGAGGAGCCTTGATTTTTTTTCTCGAGCGACGGAGGGTGCTTGCGTTGTCCTTTCGGTACTTGTACGCGCCTTGCAAACCCCAGCGATGCGATGCATCCATTTCCCGTCTTCTTTTCGTGATGCTCTTCAAATAAATCCCAGCCGACCTCTACCGCCATCAAAGAGGGCGACATAGTCCTGTACAAGCCTAAGGCAGAGGGCGAGAAGGAGGGAAGGGCTAAGGTGATCAAGGTACACCCGGACTCGGAGGGGGCGCACTACACCATCCTTACTGAGGGAAAGGATGCCAAGGAGAAGAACACAACTGGACAGCGCATCTCGAAGGTGTGCCTTTCATCCCGCTATGTAGAAGACTGGCGTCGTTTGATTTTGTCAGCCGGTTAGCGCGGTCGATGTTATTATCGTTAAACAGACACACACGCCAATAACCCTGGATATGAAGGTGTTCGTGCTTCTTGTCCCGCTGCAAAACTTGAAGTCTTCTTTTCCATCGGTCAGCCGGTTGTTGAACGCGGTCGATGCTAACAACAGCAATAAAAAAAACACACGCACACAGGTGCACGCCTTGACGGACCTCGGGAACGCCGACAACGTGATGGACGCCCTGTTTGGGCTCGAGATGGAGGAGGAGTTCACTTGCGAGGAGAGCGGGGAGTCCAAAGTGTCCACCTCCACCGCCAAGAAGCTGGTGTGTAATATCCAGGGAGGTGCAGGCGCCAGCACGCAGGTGAGAGGGAGGGGTGCTGTCTTGCGTATTCATTCGTTGCTTGCCTCTTGAGCAAGTTGACTTGCCGACCACCACGGCTAGACGGGGCACTGTGGCTTCCTTAGTTGAGTCACTGGTGTGTGTGTGTGTGTGTGTGTGTGTGTGAGTGAGTGCGTGCGCACGCGCATTGTACATACATGAGATGGGTGGGAGGAAGCGTGTGGGGGGGGGGGGG
>CACKRE030000740.1:0-12162 GCA_902602495.3 Ectocarpus sp. CCAP 1310/34
TGTCCCCCGACTTAAACACACCATCCCAAGGCTCAATTCTTCTACTCTCAGTCATACGGAGAGTTGCAGGGTGTGGTACTGCACCGATATCCCCTGATGAGGTCTGGAGGCGACCGGCCATGGCAGTCGCAATCGCGTTGGCCAGCTCGTCTGCGGAGGGGTTGGGCGATGGGCCCCCAGTCGCTTGCTGGTGTGGTACCCTTTTTTCCTCGTTCCCGCTCCGGAGTTCTTCTGTGCTCAGCTGCTCGGCTCGTTGCCGTACCTCCATCTCGGCCATCTTCTTGGCCAGTTTCTCCTCCATCATCTGCTCCATCCGAGCTGCTACTCTCTCGTTGACCAGTTCTTCGATCCTGGCTTCCTCCGCTGCTTGGCGGGCCTCCGCTGCTTGGCGGGCCTCCGCTGCTNGGCTTCCTCCGCTGCTTTCTCCGCTGCTTGGCAGGCTTCTTCTTCGCGCCTGCGGCAGCCATCTTGATCCTGCTCTCGATCGCCGCAAAGCGATGCTCCTAAACCAAGCTCGACCGCGAATCTCGTAGACGACGTGTCATATGCTAGCGTGATCGATAATTCGGGTGGCTCGATTCCTTGTGGTTGGAGCTCAAAGCGGGTGGCTCATGGTGGAGCGTGGATTGGTAGAAACGTGTTGAAAACGTATTGCAGAGTATAGTATTACTCGGGGGCGTGCCAGTGCTCGTCAAACCATCACGGCATCTGGTCACGCCTTCACTCTTTGTCACTCAACGAATCTCTCTGAACCTTCACCAAATACCTCTCGCAACCAAGGAATAGTCTATATGTAGAAATTTCCTATTCTTCCGCATCTCATCACTGTATCTTTCGTACGTACGTACATAACATCTCAACCGTCATACTATGCTACGAGTACCCCCAATATATCTAATAGAATCGCCGTTTCGGGGAAAGCTGTTGTATGTTTTTGCGGTACGTTGGGTCTGTGTGAGGTGTGAGGTGGCAAATAATCTCCACCGCACGCCAGGAGAAAACTTCTCGAGCTACGTAGCCCTTTCACACCTCCTACTGCTGTACTGCAGGCCACCACGAGGTTGTTAGCTCAGCGTGAGATCGCGCTTTCCACCGGCATCATGGTTCCGGCTCAGCATGTTGAGGGGAGAAGGGCGGCTACAGCGGTGGTGGTGATCGCGATGATAGTAGCCATGCCGTACGTCCCTACAGCTGTGGAAGGACACGGCTTCTGCATAGAGCCTATCAGTCGGCAATATCTTCGCTCAAAGGAGTTCAATGATGGGTGAGAGCTATCGAGGCCTTCGAAGGTCCTCCCCTACACAGCGGCGTAGCGCGAGAGTGGAATGTCTCACGCGCCGACGATCATGTATGTGGCATTGGTTTCTATGTTTAACTTGAACTTCGAACTCATATCTCGAACATTCGAACATGTCTATATCGTATCTGCTTCGATCACATGCTCTAATAACATCATAACTCATCGTGGGGATCTCGGGGATCACGCATCTATGAAGGTCTGTAGACTATGCAGTGCTACGAAAGAGTCTTAGACGAGCCCCAGAGCCGTGTATGCGCCACCGTGTATTAGGCCCCACCGGGGCGCCCGACCCTTGCGATATCAATATATTAACACCCCCCGCCAGTCGCGAGTAGCTTCTCGTGAAAGCTTGATCGATGAACAAACCGCCCTGCTGATGAGTAGCACAAAATCAAGATTGATGACCGAAGCCAGAGTCCCTCCGCATTCCGAACCGCATCATTTGGGTTTGGAATTTTGCGGTAAATTTCGTGGGTGCGGGAAGGACGAGATGTTTCTGCGTGGTTGCTGTTAGAGATGTCACACACAGCTCAGTGGAGAGATATGTCCAGCCGGCAGCATATCTACGTCACCGGTGGGCGCAGTCGGGGTGCACGAGCGATAATAAATTTGACAAACGGATGAAAACGTGCAAATGTCCAACCAACAAAAATGCCCCGGCATGATATCCTAAGAGCCATGGAAGAGCCGCGGTAGTCTACAGTAAATTCAAATACGTAGTGTCCGGGAAAGAAACGTTGTATTGTTTAGTGTGTTCGCATGAAATGTTGCGCATTCCCTCCTCTTCCCCGTCGTATTTCACCCCCACCACCGTCCTCGCCCCTCCTTCCTCTTTGTGTGCGTTCGGGTGTGTGTGGTACGTGCAGCGGCGAATTCTACGTCGAAAAATGGGCGGGCTCCTTCAACGGGGGAGGTACGGCGTGGAATGGTCGTTTCGTCTTACTCTACCACTTGAAGAACTCTCTTTTTGATCATAAATAGACGATTTGAATCGTACACAAGTGGCCTAAAGACAGAGTTTCCCTGTTCGACTTGGACTTGGACTTTTGTATATTGCGTCCCCAAACCTGAAAATGAAAAAAAATACCAAGACAAAAACACACAGCGCTCACACTATTGTCGACAGTGATGACGGACAACCGGCGGGAATGTCACCCCACATTTTTCTGCGGTACCCCACAGGACAGAGATGGGAGCTACTATTTTTTATGACATGTATGTTGCAACCCTACTTTCAAGTGAGTGCAACCGTTCCGGGTCCAGCACGCAGTGACAGCAGTTTCCATGTTTTCCTAGTGCATGTTGGTGCCGAAAATAGGCCTGTCGCTCCGGAAGTGTTGTTTACACATTGATAGTAGATCTTTAGGACTAACGCTTTCTGATTGGTCGGGCGTTGTTCGGCGTTGGCTCTTACGGCCGATTCCTCTCCAGCACCCTCTCCCCGTTCCGCATTCCGAGCACGCGGCGCAGCCGTGTGCTAGCCCAGTTCGCGGCCGCTAGGCCGTGCGTTGGCCGTGGGTGAGGATGAGGGCTAGGGTTAGGGTTCGTTGAGGTGAGCAACCTAGCCTTGCTTGCGTGAGGAACCTAGCCTTGCTACGTTCAACAACGCTTGTTCGTGAGCCAGCTTCGGGGAAGCAGGGTTGGATCCCTCTGGCGTCCATCGAAGATATGCTTACCGTGTTACGTTTATTTCGGGTTGTTTTCTGTTTGGCGAGTGTCGGAGCTCTTCAGCTTGAGAGGCAAAGCCGCAGGCGAGGTAGAAACTGCAACGCATAGCAACGGTTGTCATTCAAAACGAAAAGTGCGCCGAAGGAGCGAAAAAAGCCCCCGACGGCTCTTCAGCGCATGAGGTTGCGGACGCCTGGGACAGACACCTTCCTAAGATCAGCTGATTTGATCAAATGCGATATAGTCTATACACGACATACTATGTGGTCGTTGCCTGTTTGCATACATTGTCCATATCGGAAAATTTGCTGTCGCCTTCCTAGTGCCCCCCTCCCCCTCGGAATGGTGCCGAGAGAGAAGAACGGAATCTCACCAAAGACACCAAGGATAAGGAGGATCTGGACACATGTACAGAATGCTGAAAGTGGATTAGGATGCCAAAGTGGGCAAATGGACGCAGGGATAAAGCTGGAGGTCAAAATTAGGGCTGGGGACATTTGGCATTCGAGAAACGAGATGAAAATTTAGGGAGGTAGACGATGACGATGACAAGTTCGCATGTGAACCCGGCTCAGAGTGCGAAGACCGGGTTCATGTAGCTTAGAGTGTCCGTTTGATTAGAACGAGAGAGAACTGTACATTACTGAGCTGGGAAGAATAGAAAACAGTAAACAGACATGAGACGTTTAGGCATGGAAAAGTCAGAGAAGACTATAGCTATACTGGGGCATAGGGAGTTGGCTGAAAAGGCGGGAAATTATATGGAAAGGAATAGAAGGGGTAGAGAAAATAGTTTTGAGCAGTACGAAGGAACGATTACTCATCAGTGATCGGTCCTGTGGGAACAATGCTCCGTGCTCTCGAGGACGCGTAGTCAATGGTCTAATCGCTAGGGCATGCAAAAAATGAGGGGAATGAGTACCCCGCCCCCGCCCCCCGAGAATGAAAGGCTTGGTTCACACTCGGGCCTTGCGGTATCGTCGCCGGTATGCTTCCGCTGTTCCGTAGGTGCGGACGCGGTCCAGGCCCGAACTATCGACAACATCGATCCTGACATCCTTGCCGACTACGGTGATGGCGACGTCTGGATCGTGGGGGCGGCTTGGGACAAGGGGGAGAGGTGCCCGAATAACAACTACCTCGAGAGCGACAAGATTGCCGTCGGACACGGCGTGTGCGGGGACCCTCCCCAGGTCAGTGATGCGTTTGGTTGGTGATGAGAGGTGTAGATTGTTGGAAGTGTTTAGGACAGTTTGGCCGATGGCCTTCGCGCAACTATGTGCGAACGATTTTTCGACTTGCTTGACGTCGTCGGTACTGACGTTAGCATGCCTCTCCCAATTGTGATAGCATTACACCGACACCCCGATCGCAAGCCGAATGAAACGGCTGAGGATACGTCGAGTGTCGAGCAAAGATGGGTTGATTGCCGACACTCAATCAGCAGGAACCGCCTTCGGCATGTCGATAACACGCGTTTTCTCGAAAAGAGATCTCAGCTCTCAAACCGGCCACTACACTGGGCAACACCCAAGGTGGCATGCCGCGTTCACAAACGATACCCAAATAACCCCCAACGAAACCCATTTCTTGCGGAAAAAAAAACAGGGCGGCTTGGACAACCCGAACACGTACAGTACTCCAAACACCCTCTGGCCTCCGATCTCGACATACCAGTCGGGATCCATCATCGAGCTCAAGGCCGTCATCAACAACAACCACTGGGTGAGTCCTTCGTGCACAGATTCGAGCACGTTCTTTCACGTGCAACAGGTGTGCATCGCTCCTTCCAGCTAACGAACGAAGGTCGGTATCTCCGAATCTAGTTTGAAATGTTGTACACGGTGTTTTGTTCGACATATCCATAGCAACTCTCAGCGGCTGTGCTGAATCTCCATCGATACTCGCGCCGCTGTCCGATCGACCACAGCGTCATCAATATGTATCAACATTCAAGCTTGCCTATCCAATAGCGCTGTATTCGTTGGTTTATTTGTGTCCTACGTCTGTCTCCTTCCAGTTGCACCAAATCGAAGAGAATCCACATAACAAGTCTTCTCGTAGCAGATCATCGCTACGCACCTTTCAAGTCTTAGCTGCATCCAAGCTTGCGCCACAATCTCGCACCAGACCATCCAGAGATCGGAAAGTCTCTCCTCATTTGTTTCACCTAAACATACCTTCCATCATGATCCCGGTTATCCTGTCAGACTGCATGAACGCTGTCCGAGTATGCGATACTTGCGTGGAATCATCCTGCTCGTGTCAGCGGTTTACTTTGGTTTTGGGTTAGTGTTCGCGTGAATACTCACTCACGACGATGCCGGATGGTGATGAACAGCGCTGGTGGAATCGCGTGGTTTTGGTTACTTGGTTCAGAACCTAGTTTTCGACACTCAACGCCTGCTACGTCACCTCGCCGACCTTCCATCATCGAAACCACAGGGGCACATCGAGTACTTCTTGTGCGACACCGCTGACATGGGTGAGTCGCAGGATTTTGAAATTGTACCGGGATACCAAAAATTCGTCATGATAGAAACACCGTGTTTTCTTTCCGTGGACCAAGGAAGACCGCAGCACGTAACGTTCCGTAAATTGCCATGATTTCCCGCGAGGACATTCCTCCCTGAGTCTCTTCGAATCCCAGGGCGTGCGAACAGCTCGGCGACTTGAGGGCCCGATACCCATAACAACTACCCGTTTTTTCCCGTTCTGCGCTGTTGGTTCACTTGGGAAGGAGACGGGGGTACGTATCAATACATTTAGCGAAAACGTAGCTCGTCAATGGGTGACCAATGTCGAGTCAGTCGTGGTCCAACCAGTGTCGGTAATGTTACGTAGTTTATGACTCTCAAAGGTACAGAGCGCAAAGCCTTTGAGACCATATTCTGGCTGTTTTTCACACACCAATAGCGCCTGATGGTATTCCCTCTTCCCCGCCCCAACCTTCTTCCCCACCCAACATCAGACGACCCTGACGGCGTGGTGACCCAAGACTGCTTGAACATGTACCCGCTCGACCGCGACGAGACCGATTGGTGGAACAGCCCCATCGACCCGGACTACCCTGGGCGTTTCTTCGTGAACCCCGAGTGTCGCGGTGAAACGGGGGAGACGGACCAATCGGGCAGGTCCATGCTCAACGACGGGGAGGTTGGCCTGGACCATGTGAGTATTATGTATGCTTACCAGGTGTATGGTACCAGCTCTTGGAGGTCTGCGAAGGTAACAAGTAATACCGTGCCATGCCACACTATCGTCGCGAGCGTAGCCGCACGGAGTCAGAGGCGTTTTCAGAGAGAGAGAAAGAGAGAAAGAGAGAGAGAGAGAGAGAGAGAGAGAGAGAGAGAGAGATGCTGAGGTGAAAGGGAAGGAGGAAGGGGGGAAATGGCACCACGTCCGGTTCAACGGGGCTGTTAAGTCTTGCTGCTGGATCAACGAAGTTGTTGGGCGGTGACGCAAATGCCGCTGGTTGTGGGAGGCATGCACTTCGCTGTGATTGTTTTCCCCAAATAGATCCAGCAATCATGTTTTATGCTTGCCCTTCCCTGCCCTCCCTCCATTTCACTGGACTTGCCAAATCTCACCGAATCTTGCAGGGCTATATCAACACCGGGCGTTACCATCTGCCCAACATTCAGTGCGAGCACTGTGTCCTCCAGATGAAGTACTGTGAGTAGGCACTCATCGACAAATGATGTTGTCTTCATTTTAACGGTAATTGGAACGTGCGCACCAGCAACCTTATCTCTCTCGTATTTTTCTCCCTTTTGCCCTTGGCGTCGAGTACTCAAAAACTGTTTCCGGATTAATGTTGCTTTTTCGCCAGAAACACCCTCTTTGATCTCGTGCGGAACAAGGGCGACGACCTTTCATGTAGCTCCTTGCGATTTGCTTGAAATATTTCAGTGTTGTCCACGCACAGTAGGTACAAGACGGGTTCTGTAACGCAACACGTCGAGAGCAACCATGTTTGGATGACAGCATACAACGAGCCTGTTCTGTTGGGGTTGACGCGTGTCCGTAACGTGTTCTCCGCGCTTTTTACTCCTCACATGCCCCCAGACGCGTACGTCGGGTGCCATCACCCCGGCTACCACGAGTTCGATCCCGAGTGGCCGGGAGATTGCGCGCCGAACAAGGAGGAGTGGCTGCCGCACAAGAACCCCGGTTGCAGCGACGAAGGCCAGAAGTGGGGCAACGTGTTCTTCGGCTGCTCCGACATCACTCTGGTGGCCGACGGTGAGATTGATCCCTAGGCAACCCATGTTGAGAGTGTACGAACACAAGTATTATTGGGACACAATCCCTCCTCTAAATCCCACCAACCACGGGTTCTTGGGGCAGGTTCCTCGCAATGTCCGCTTCCCTCAGGCCTTCGCGGGTTGGGGTATGAACCCCGCAGTTGGAACTTGTTTACTTAGTACCACGCTCCGTGAACAGGGCAAGCTAAAATACAATGATGTTGAATGAGACGTTCGAGTGCTCCCCCCCCCATTGCTTCCGGTAAAGAAAAATGCGTCATGTCTCTACCGATTGTCATGAAAATAACTGTCCGATTGTTATCCGTACAGGCAAAACGTTCCCCACGGCTCCCGAACCGACCCCCGAGCCGACGCCTGAGCCGACTACGGAAACAACTCCCGAACCGACCCCCGAGCCGACTCCTGAGCCGACTCCTGAGCCGACTCCCGAACCTACTCCCGAACCGACGCCTGAGTCTGAGCCCACTGCGGAGCCCACTGCGGAGCCCACTGCGGAGCCCACTGCGGAGCCCGAACAACCAGTTGCTGCTTCCGTCTACGAAATGCCCGTAGCTACGCCAGTTGAAGAGCAGCCTGTTGCGGATGTGCCCGTGGAGGCTTACACGCACGTGGGGTGCTTTTCCGACAACAAGGAGGACCGAGTGCTCGAAGCCATGATCACGTCGTCAGCCATGACCGGTGCTGTGAGTGTTGCCCCTGTGTCCCTGCTGCAAATGGTTGTTGCGTTCAAGCACCGCTCTCATTCACTGCAGCCTGCGTTTGGTTCTGGGTTGGTATCTCTGCCTCCGTTGTCGCTTGGAAGTTGCGATCAGTGACTCCGCTAGGCTATGATACCATAGACTTCATTCTTTCAATCATAACTCGCTGATAGCACGGTGTGTCTCACATTTAGTTGGCTGTATTTCGATTAAGCAAAGCAGCACATGCGTTGGATGCTACCGCCGTCGCCCATCTTACAATTGCTTCTTGATGTGCGTTTCCCTTTCTTTTCCGTACCCAGATGTGCTACGAGCACTGCGTGGACAGGCGAGCCACATACATGGCTACCCAGTACGGCTTCGAATGCTGGTGCAGCCATGATTCAGACCTAGACTACGCCCGCCACTCCGACGACTTGGAGAGGGTGGACGGCCGCGACTACGGCTTGTGCGGTACGCGTTGCGAAGGGGACAAGGTCAGAATATTGCACGGTTCCTGCCGACAGAGAGAAGCGCTGGAAAACCACGCCATGGGCGAGATAAGAAACCTGCATTGTAACCGCGTGTTCAGTGTTGGCGTTGGCGCAAACAATCCCTTTGCCCGCGTTTGTCGATCGGAGGGCGCTCCTTTCTTCAAGGCCTCCGAAATTCCGATAGCTTAGAGCGGTAGTATCCGCGTTGCCCAGCCAAGCCCCGATCGCAGCCAGTTTCTCATTGTTGTTGTCCTTCACCACCGTTCCGTGGACGTTGTTGGACTTTTGGAGAAGGCTTGCCTGTGGTGCGATTTCCCCAGATGTCCCAGCGCCCACTCTCATAATTGCCAAGCCTTTGGCCCTACAGCGATCTCGACATGCCCGGCCTGAAGATATTGCTCACCCCGCCCCCACCCCTTGCCTACTCCACGTGCCTGCGTAGGCCGAGAGTTGCGGTGGTTACGACGCTTTCGGTGAGGATTTATGTTTTTGATTTGTTGTTTCGTGGGATTTTCGAGGGGTTCGTAGTGTCTTGTTTCAGCGGTTACTACTGTTTCGCTTCGTGTGATCCGGTGAGCTTGAACTCCGTGTGCCTCGACAAAATCGTCGAGTTTCACCAATACGTGTGCAGATGCTTACTAGCGGTGGTTTGGTGTTTGGTGGCACTCGCCATGATTTTCGTTGGTTGGTGCGGAACCTGAACGCCCATGAGCATATAGCATGTCGTGTGGGCGTGACCTTGCATAACATTTCCCCCCCCCCTCCCCCGAACTTTCGCCGTGGTATCCAGACCTGTACAAGATCACGGAACCGACGGAACCCGAGGGAGAGGAGTACGTGGGGTGCTTCGCCGACGACGGGGATGATCGCCTATTGAAGAACGAGATCAAGTACCAGCCCGACATGACCCAGGCCGTCTGCCGCACCTACTGCGAGGGCTTTGGCGCGCACTTCTACGCGACCCAGGTAAATGGTGGGGGTTCGTACTCGGTGTCCCTGGCACAAACACAGGTTTGCTCTGTCGTAGAGTCCACCGCAGTGGGTGCTCTTAGACGTGCGAATAGTGACAGGTAGGCAACAGCAGTCGTACTGATTTGCTGTGCTCTCCCACGGTGGCTACTTTTATTTCGCAAGAGATGTTAGCCGATTTGTCAAGGGATCTCTCGCTCGTCGTCACTTTGCCCCAGTCTTGCACATGTGGTATGAGGTGAGGTGGGCGGAGGGCATGAGCTTCCCCTTTTCCTGCACTCTCTAGTCTCTCCTGTTGTAACTCTGCTTTGCATCCTTGTTGCATGCCGTTGTATCTATAACCTCCTTGTGAAGGCAACAATCAAACACCCTGAAGCTCTCGTTGGCGGATTACTTATCAATTGGCAGGGATTGGCTCTTAAGACCACACTCGGGAATAAGTAGGAAGAGTCAGTGTTGCATCCCCTCTTTCCATAACGCGCCGTTGATCCATTTCTCTCGATGTGAACGTTATTTCTTTCTCGCTGCATCCTCGCCCCCGGCCCTTGTTCGTCTCTTGGCTCAACAGTACGGCGACGAGTGCTGGTGCGGAACGTCTGATGATAAGGAGGACTACAAGAGGCACGGGCATGGGTCATGTGTCGCGCAATGCTCCGGCGACCCTACGACGGCGTGCGGTGAGCGAAATAGAAGGTCGAGTGCGGCCATGGGTAGATTAGACGACACAACACGAAAGTTTGGAAACGCACATAAATAGGTTCAAGCGCGTCAGGGAGCCTCGGCCGCCAACGTCGTGGTGGCATGCCGATTTTTTCTTTTTCTCGGTTATTTTCCATTTCCTGCTGCCGCGAATTCCTAGCCTCGCCGCCTGCTACTAATTGACCACGTTTTTTCCAGGCGGGTTCGACTCATTCAACCTGTTCAAGTTGAAGGGCTGAGGCGGTGCTCGATGAATGTACCCGGGCGTGAATGTGCATGCGGAGAATGTTGACTTGCCACCACTCTGAAAAATCAGTGCGAAACGACCGTTCCATGTATGTGGGGGACGAACGGATAACCGGTGTTCCGTGCGTTTAAAGCGGCGTTGAGCGCCGTGTCTGTGTTGATGTGTGTTGCGGTATGTTTTCATGCATTGTGGAATCACGCACGCGGTTTTGGCTCGGGTGCGTGCGATAACTTTTCGCATGATAGCACACATAACCTGGGGGCTCGTTTCGGGTGTAGAGTGTTTTCGCTTCAATGCGGATCGATGGGTATTGCACGGCGTGCGAACGACGCGACAAGCAGGCATAGAAGTTTTAGTAATTAATATGGTAGCTTTTTGCGAAAGACCTTGTGGTGTGGCGGCTGGAGCTCGTTGTGTGGGCCGTTACTGGCATGATTTTCTTCTGCGATAGACCCGCTGCTCGAAGTAGGCATGACCTAGCGTGGTAAATATGCGGGGTCTGAGCGCAAATTTGAGAGTAGGGTTCATGCTGTTTATTGGTCGGCGAGGGTGTGCCATGATCTGGCTCGAGTTGCACGCGCTCTCGTCCGCTTTGTATTGAGTTGCTTTGGCACATATAGTTTACTCGCACTTTGTGCACAGTCAAGAATGGCAATTGGTGCGCAGGTCTCTCCTCCATAGGCATCCTCGTGTTGGGATATGCGGAAATAAGCTGGACAAGTCTGAGCATCCATTCCCGTCGTGTTCCGCCGCAGATTACCCCGTTGATGATTTTTTTCTTTTTCCTTGTTTTTCCGTCGCTTCAGTGTCTCAACTAAATACTATACCCTACGGAATTTTGTGTTGAGTGCTCCCAAGCGCGGCCTACAGTAGATACGCCCAGGAAGAAAAAGGGCCATGTGGGCCGCCCTTGTTGGCTGTTCGCAAAGTCCACATCACTACGTGAGGGATTGCGGTACTATTTGTACTTGTTGCTGGTGAAGAAAGAAAGACAGCGACCAAGAAACAGGAGTTCCCACAGGCAAAGCCGGCGTACGTGGAAATGCAGTTTGGGACAGGAGCGTACTTCCTTCACACCCACGTATTTTTTGTGGATGAACTTGGGCCCAAGTAGGGTATCTTTTGGGGTGCATGCATGTATGTTGGAAGTATCGTTCCTGGTGTAGGAGCTTTTCTGGATTGTTAGACTTCTACAATTGCTTGCGGAACGTACCACATGTCAAGGATATGCTACAATTTCTCACGAGTGTGGCTAGACAATTTCGCTGGGAGTTGGGTGGGGCAAGGGTACACGTAAAAATCATTTCAAGACACAACCTACTACTCGAATATTGGGGTCATCTGGGGTGGGGGGAGGGTACATAAACCCATATATCCCCGGGTTTTTCGCTGAGGCATCGGCGCTTAGGTGGGGTCATTTTGGGAAGGGGGGTATACTCATACTCATAGTCGTGCATGCCGTAGTCGTTAGACCATTGACCTCGCATCCCTACAAAGCCGGGACGGAGCACGCCGGGTTCTCACCGGACCAGGCTCTCACATCACCAAGCGCGAAGCGCCGTGAGGTATTCGGCGAGTCGCATGAAGGGTGCGCTGCATCCTTCGAAGGGTGTTCGGCATCTTGTGCCTACTCCCTTGCATACGGATGACAGCTGCGTATGACTTAATTTATTTTCTGGTGCTTCACTTCCAGAGACAGTTGTAAGCACCGGGTGACTGCCTCGAGGGTGCTTGACCATTTTAACACAACGTGGTACGATCATCCTCCTTGAGCGGAGTGAGGATTCTCCACCCCGCACAACATGATGTACTCGACCACCATTATGGTTACCGCCAAAAA